>CM041531.1:4753853-5036353 GCA_023238725.1 Scortum barcoo | reverse complement strand
TATGATAAAGACACTAAAAAAAACACTTCACAGCAAAGAGACTAAAAAGTTTAAAAGTTAAAGGAGTCAAGAGCTCTGTGAGTCTCTTATATGAGCTCAGACTGTAAAAACTTCATCACTTTTTCTTCCATCATTCAGCAGTAGTGCCCACTTAGGTTATATACAGCACCCAGTTTAAGTACTGTACTTAGGTAACTACAATTTTGAGGTATTTTCCCTTCTCTGGTATTTCATAACTACATTTCAAATATTGCCAAGTATTGTTATATTATACATACATTATAAACTAATACAATTAACAAATTAATTATTATGTAATAAAAGAAAGCATTTATTTCATAAAATATTCAGATCAAAAATACAAAATCTAATCAACAAATAAATTATGTTGTAATTTTATAGATTTAAAATAAACTTCATCGATCCCTCCTTTCTTACGTCTTAACATCAACTTTAATGTGTTATTTTTAAGTACACACTGAGGTTATATTCAGTAGCATGATCCTCCAGGCTGAATGCAGACCCAGCGGAGACCCCGGGGCCCCCACTGCAGGCACAGGGTCCAGGATCTGCACAGCGCCACCGTCAGGACGGGAGTGATGCTGCTGCTGACATCCAGCCTGAACTCCTGTATCAGTGCAGAGAGGCGGACATCTTTTCTGATTAAAAAGGGCCCAGGATTTAGAAAAACACACAGATCAAATGGAGGCAGCCTACTTAGATTTAAAGGTTTTCATTCAGTTTAAAGCAGAGAAGGTTATTTGCACATCCCCCCCCAATTAAATCTGATGGACCATCACAAAAAATCTACTATCTTTACAGAGAGACAGAGGGAGAGGAGAGGAGGAGTCTCTGCGTCCTCCGTGGATTATAACTTGATGAAATAAAACAAATCTTGTTAAATGAAAACAAGAAACATAAACGAGTTCAAGTCTGTAGATTCACATTTCATTTGAACAATCTTCATGAAGTCTCAGTGTTAAAAATATTTGCAGGAGGAGGAGGAGGGCTTATCTTGGTGTCTAATGAGTATCAACATGCCACAACCTGAGGGACTGTGAGTGATCTAGAAACACACACACACACACACACACACACATAAATATATGTATATTTTGTTTGTGTCTTCAGCAGGGTCATTCTCCTGATGTGGTGGAACCTGGTTAGGTCTCCACCAAAACTACAAGCCTGTTAGGGACCGAGCTGGCAGACCAGAAAGACACACAGGTAGTTTTTTAAATAAGTTTCTCTTTTTTGATTTTCAAAAAAAAAAACAAAGATATTTCTGATAATCATGGCCTTTAAAAGAGGTCTCTAAACTCAAACACAGACACACACACATATATATATATATATATATAGAGAGAGAGAGAGAGAGGCTGATCAGACCATTAAAACGCAGCAGAGGACAGATGTAGACATAACAAACTTAATCTAAGTCTTAACCACAAAACATGTCGGACTAGTGTTACCTGTTATCTACTGCGGACTGATAACGAAACAACAACATCAAAAACACAGCTGTCTAACGAAGAACCATTGCACCCTCCCCGTGATGTAAAGGGACTTGGTGCAGCCCAACCATATAATAATCCCCTGATTAATCATACTGACACATTATAAGGTAGGTTGCATCTAATATACTTTTATAAATCACTTTTACAAACTTATTCTTACTTTATGAAGGTAAATGAATGACTGTCCTTTAGCTCCGCCTTGTGGCTGACTGTTTGTATTACACGAAAATAAACATTAAACACAGCAACACTGAAATATCATAAAACAGCAGAAACTGCACTTAGTTTAGTTGACAGCACGTCTAAAGAAATGTTTTCTTAACATTTTACAATATAACTCATATTATATTGCCCTAAAATAATATAATAATAATTATAATAATATATTAAAAACATTAGCTTCAGTGCATAAAATATACAGCATATAAAACTAAAATAATATTTGTGTATATTCTTAGTAGATATATCATGTATATTTGAACATATTCTGTTTAATTAAGTTTATTATAGTCTATTAAGTGGAGACAGTACACACTGAAGGTTTCAGTCGGATTGTTTTGTGGGCGAACAGGAAGAAAAGAAAGCTTCTGATACAAACAAAGAAATCAATGAATAAATACAGATTTATGGACGACGGTTGGTGTAAACGTGTTTGAGTGTGAGCTCACAGTGCCGCTGATCAAACAGTCACGTATCTCACGTCGCTGACAGGAAGCAAATATCAGGAAGCAAAACTTCATCTCAGTTTACTCACCGCCTCCACCCAGATTTCTCCTGCTGCTGCTGAAGGGCTGAAGCTTTCCTCTCTCTTTCTCACACACACATTTATACATCTATATTATATGTGTGTGTTTGTGTATCCGGGTCGATATGAAACTGCTGGTTCTGTTGCTGCTTCTCCTCCAGGTGTCCGGATCTGCAGACAGCAGGTGCTTCTGTCAGGTGAGCGATTCTGTTTTTACTCTACATCATGTCCGAAAGGCTGTCTGCTGGAAGAAGTACAAGTACTGATACCACAGTGTAGAAATATTCAGTGCTAGGAGAAGAAAACATACTTAAACCACACTGTGAAAATACTCATTGCTGGAAGAAATAGTGAAAGTATTAATACCATAGTATAAAAATACGTAGTCCTGGAAGAAGTAAAAGTACTCATACCACATTGTAGAAATATTCACTGCTGAAAGATGTAAAAGATCAAAAGTGCACTCAGAAACTTTACTTAAGTCATATATCCTGGTCAAAAAATACTCCACTACAAGTAAAGGTCCTAAATTCAAAATGTCACTCAAGTAAAAGTATAGAAGTATTATCTGCAAAATGCAGTTAAAATGTCAAAAGTCAAAGTACTCATTTTGCAGAATGCCACTTTTCACAGTGCTAAATTATTAAGGATAATGTAAATAAGGTAAGATGAAGATAAGTGAACCTTTTTCAAGTGAAAACACCCAGCTCACTCTAAAACATGTGCAGTCCTCACTTAAGTTACTCAGCAGTTTTTCAAGTACATAAGCAAGTTACTTTGTAAGATTAGTAATCCCAGCTTCAGGTTTGTTACAGGTAAGGAAAAGGACAGTGCTGCAAGTACTCCATAATTTATTTAAACCTTTGTCTCCCCCCTCTGGCTGTTATAATGAGATTGCATAAACACTGTTGAGGTGTGCAAATAATAATCCATTATTTAGGTGGATTTAATGGAATAGCTACATAGAATGTAAGAACTTCACACTTCAACTTCACAAACACATACATGATCAGATTAGATTTATACACGTCAGTCTTTTTTAAAATATTATGTGGTGGGTTTTCTTCTATAATAACCCCCGGTTGATCATACTGACACATTATCAGGTAGAATGCAGGTAATATACTATTATAAATCACTTTTATAAACTCATTCTTACTTTGTGAAGTTAAATGAATGACTACCCTTTAGCTCAACCTGACTGTTGGTATTACACAAAATTAAAAAAACACATCAACACTTAAATATTGTAAAAGAGCAGAAAACTGCACTTTTTTTGTTTGGTCAACAGCATGTCTGAAGAAATGTTTTCTTAACATTTTACAATATAATTTTATCCTGCCCTAACATAATAATAATTATAAAACAAATTTCCATTCCACTTTTCTCTAATCTTTTGTGAAATATTGGATAACGCCAAGTGTACGGTACATAAAACTTAGTTAAACTCAGTGTCTCTTAACAAAATGTGCAGAAGATAATCCGTGTTTGTTTTTTCCGTCTGACAAAGGTCACAGGTGACCTGGACGACTGTGCCTGTGATGTGGAGACCATTGATGCCTTTAACAATGACCAGCTTTTCTCCAAGCTTCAAACTCTTCTGGAGTCGGACTATTTCAGGTTTTACAAGGTAAGGTAACCTGAAGGACATACACACACATACACACACACACACACAGGTCTGTTGCTGAGGACTTGTGTTGGGACTCTGCAGGTGAACCTGAATAAGCCGTGCCCATTCTGGACGGTCAGCAGTCACTGTGGTCTGAGGGACTGTGCTGTGAAGCCTTGCTCTCCTCTCTGTGAGTTCCTCCTCTCATCTACCTGCCGTGAACAAACCAATCACTTTTGTTCACGTCAGACCAACTAAAACTATGTCTCCCATGCAGAACGAGGTGCCAGAGGGGATCCGAAAGTCCTCCCATAACAAGGTGAGTCAATCTGACGGGAAAATCAACCTGGAGTCCGTCAGCCAGAGGGGTCCACAGAAGAAAGATGTGGACTCTCTTTTAGTTCTGCGACCCTTTTTGAGAATCATCAATATTTGAAGAAAGATTTTCATAGCAGCCATGAATCCCCAGATGATGCCACAGTAAAAAAAAAAAGCTAATTTTAAAAAGAACAAATTTATTTTACAAATAACGTAATAGAAGGATCTTAATTATTTTTGGGATTAAAGTTAGCGCACTATAACACACTTGTAACAATATAACTAATGATGAGAAAGCTTTAATAAATGGAATTATGGGAATAGGGATTGAGGGACGTTTGAAATATATGAGGGCAAAGTAGAGAGATAATTTTTTTAGAATTACATCTGAACAAATAACAGACTGCAGGATTTTAAGGTATTATAGCAGAAGTTTGGTATTACAATTGATTACTAATAATAATTGCTGTAGATTAATAGATTTATTTATGGATTTATGATCCTTAAAAACAACAGATCTTCCATCCATCTTCCTCTGCTTATCCGGGACCCGGGTCGCGGAGGCAGCAGTCTGAGCAGAGATGCCCAGACTTCCCTCACCCCAGACACTTCCTCCAACTCTTCCGGGGGGACCCCGAGGCGTTCCCAGGCCAGCCGAGAGACATAGTCTCTCCAGCGTGTCCTGGGTTCTTCCCCAGGCCTCCTCCCAGGTGGGACATGCCTGGAACGCCTCCCTAGGGAGGCGTCCAGGGGGCATCCGATACAGATGCCCAAGCCACCTCAGCTGACTCCTCTCGATGTGAAGGAGCAGCGGCTCTACTCCGAGCTCCTCCCAAGTGACTGAGCTTCTCACCCTATCTCTAAGGGAGCGCCCAGCCACCCCTGCGGAGGAAACTCATTTCGGCCGCTTGTATCCAAGCTGATCTTGTCCTTTCGGTCATTACCCAAAGTTCATGACCATAGGTGAGAGTGGGAGCGTAGAGATTAACCGATAAATCGAGAGCTTTGTCTTTTGCCTCTTGCTCCGGTCGCATACAGAGACCAAAGAGTCCCTTAGCAAAGGGCCCTGGACCCCATACTCATGTGAGCACCCTCCCACAGAATACTACCACGAGGGACACGGTTGAATGCCTTCTCCAGATCCACAAAGCACATGTGGACTGGTTGGGCAAACTCCCATAAACCTTCAAGCACCCTGTGGAGGGTATAGAGCTGGTCAGTGTTCCAGACCAGGATGAAAACCTCCAGAATCCGAGGTTCGACTTATCGGCCGAATTGTCCTCTCCAGTACCCTGGCGTCAGACCTTCCCGGGGAGGCTGAGAAGTGTGATCCCTCCTGTAGGTTGGAACACACTCTCCGGTCCCCCTTTTTAAAAAGATGGAATCACCACCCCAGTTTGACACTCCAGAGGTACTACTGTCCCTGACCTCCATGCAATGCTGCAGAGGCATGTCAGCCAAGACAACATCCAGAGACTTGAGGTACTCAGGCGGATCTCATCCACCCCCGAGCACCATGCCACTGAGGAGCTTGCGAACTACCTCAGTGACTTCGGCTTGGGTGATGGACGAGTCCACCTCAGAGTCCCCAGCCTCCGCTTCCTCATTGGAAGGCAAGTCGGTGGGATTGAGGAGATCCTCAAAGTATTTCTTCCACCGTCCAACAATGTCCCCAGTTGAGGTCAACAGCTCCCCACCCGCACTGTAAACAGTGTTGGCAGAGTACTGTTTCCCCCTTCTGAGGTGCCAGATGGTTTGCCAGAATTTCTTCAAGGCCAACCGATGGATGGCCTCACCGAATTCCTCCCAGAGCTTTTGCCTCCAGGACCGCCCAGGCTGCAGCTTGCTTGGCCTGCTGGTACCCGTCAACTGCATCGGAGTCCCACAGGCCAACGTGTCCCGATAGGACTCCTTCAGCTTGATAGCATCCCTTACTTCTTGGTGTCCACCACCGGGTTCGGGGGTTGCCACGTCCACGACAGGCACCAGAGACCTTGCGTCCACAGCTTTGAACTGCCATGTCGACAATGGAAGCAGAAACATGGTCCACTCAGACTGTCATGTCCCCAGCCTCCCTCGGATCTGTGAGAACTTCTCCACCATGAACATGTTGTTCATTATGAACAAGCTGTGACTAGCACAGAAGTCCAATAACAGATCACCCCTCAGGCTTCAGATCGGGGAGGCCGAGCTGAGCTGGGGAGCTATAAGCAAGCCCAGACCACCTGCCCGCTGCCACTCACCCTGGGTAACTTCCAGAGTAGTGGAGGGTCCAGTCCCTCTCAAGGAGCTGGGTTCCAGAGCCCAAGCTATGCGTGGAGGTGAGCCCGACTATCTCTAGCCGGTACCTCTCAACCTCCTGCACAAGCTCAGGCTCCTTCCCCCCCAGCGAGGTGACATGTCCCTATTGCCAGAGTTTTGGTCCAGGGATTGGGTCGTCGAGGCCCTCTGCCACGACTGCTACCCAAATCACATTGCACCGGCCCCTCATGGACCTTCCTGCGGGTGGTGAGCCTACTGGAAGATGAGCCCATGTCGCCATTTTTGGGCTGAAATTTGCAGAAAATTTGTGATATGAGGGCACAATAACAGTGTATTTTGAGACTGAAGATAATTTAGGGTTGTAAAAACTTTTGCATACAGCTATTAAAAGGAGCTTTCAAAAGTATTCAAAAGTTCAATAATGCTTTGCACATAATCATAATTGCCACATTAATACATCACATCATCAGTTTAGCCATATTCTACCATAGTGTGTAAGAAAAGAGGAAACTCTCTCACCAAGCAGCTCAAATTATATTTAACAAGAGTAAAGAAAGATTTTACACTTTAAACAGTTTATGATTTACACCTACAGCAAAATGTAGCATTCATGCACACAAACAGCTGACTTTAACACCTGAAAGAACATTAACTTAAATTTATTAACTCAATGTATGTGTGTGTGTGTGTGTGTGTGTGTGTGTGTGTGTGTGTGTGTGTTCAGTATTCAGCAGAAGTGAATGAGCAGCTGGTTGACTGTGAGCAGGCAGAGCACCTCGGAGCTGTAGATGACTCTTTAAGGTGAGTCTTATCAATCAATCCATCCATCCATTGGCCTCTGCTTATCCAGAACTGGGCCGTGGGGGTAACAGGCTGAGCAAGTGGTCCAAACATCCCTCTCCCCAGCAACATATTCCAGCACCTAAGGCAGGAACCCAAGGCATTCCCAAGCTAGATGAGATATGTGTTCTGGGTCTGCCCAGGGGCCTCCTACCTGTTTGGTGTGCCTGGAAGACCTCCAAAAGGAGGTGCCCAGGTGGCATCCTGATCAGATACCCGAACCACCTCATCTGGCTCCTTTCAATGTGAAGGAGCAGCAGCTCTACTTTGAGGTCTCTCCAGATGTCCAATCTCTAAGACTGAGCCTGGCCACCCTACGGAGGAAACTCATTTCAGCCGCATTTATTCGCAATCTCATTCTTTCGGTCACTAGCCAAAGCTCATGACCACTACCCAGAGCTCAGCTCTCTCTTCACCACCACAGCCCAGTACAGTGCCCACATTACTGCTGATGCTGCACCGATCCGCCTGTCAATCTCAAGCTCTGTTTTATCTTCACTCTCGAACAAGACCCCAGGATACTTTAAGAAACTCTACTGACTCTGAGGCACCTGACTCCCAACCCAGAGGGAGCAATCCACCTTTTTCCAGCTGAGAACCATGGCCTCAGACTTGGAGGTTCAGACTCTCATCCCAAGTTCTTGACACTCAGCTATAAACCGCCCCAGCGCAGAGTCTTCATAAGTCCCATGCAATCTTATGAAGACAACTTAGAACCACATCATCTGCAAACAGCAGAGATGCTATTCTGAGGTCCCCAAGGACACCTTCCTCTCCCTGGTTGCACCTTGAAAACCTCTAAATGAATATCATGAACAGGACTGGTGACAAGGGGCAACCCTGGAAGAGGCGAACACCAGATGGAATCGCAACAACAGCACCAGTACCCCATACTCCTGCAGTGTGCCCAACAAGGCCCCCCCAGGCGACGTGGTCGTAAGCTTTCTCCATGTCCACAAAACACATGTAGACAAAGTCCCATGCCCCTCCGAATAACCCAGAGAGGGTACAAGAGCTGGTCTACTGTTCCAATCAGCATTGTTCCTCCTGTATCCGAGGTTTGACAATTGGTCGAGCCTCCTTTTCAGCACCCTGGAGTAAAATCTTCTGGGAAGCAGTGTCATACCCCGATAATTGGAGTCCCCCTTTTTAAAAAAGTTGACCACACCCCTGCCTGCCACTCCATGGGCACAGTTCCAGATGTCCATATGATCCTGAAGAGGCATGTCAGCCATGACAGCCCCACAGTCACCAGAGCCTTCAGCATCTCTGGACGAATCTCATCCACACTGGCGCCTTGCTGCTGAGAAGCTTTTGGCTATCTCAGCAACCTTTGCCAGAGATATGGGTGAGGCTTCCACTGGATCCTCCAGCTCTGTCTCCTCCATGGAAGGCATGCCTACTGGGTTCAGGAGTTCCTCAAAGTACTCCTCCACCAAGAAATTCTTCTGGAGTTGGGAGTTAAAGGCCTCATGGTCAGGGGCCTCAGCCAGACATGCCCAGTTCACCCTCACCACATGTTTGGGTTTACCAGGTCTGCCCAGCAACCTCCTCTGCTACCTGATTCAACTCACCACCAGGTGGTGATCAGTTGACAGCTCTGCTCCTCTCTTTACCTGAGCGCCCAAAACATATGGCTGCAGGTCTGATGAAATGACCACACACTCAATCATTGACCATTGGCCTAGGGTGCTCTGGTACCAGGTACTTATGAGCCACCCAATGTCCGAAACATGGTCTTTGTTATGGCCAATCCATGACTACCACAGAAGTCCATAAAACAAAGCACCGTTCGGGTTTAGATCAAGTAGGCTGTTCCACCCAGTCACACCCCTCCAGTATTCTCCATCATTGCCCTCACGATTGTTGAAGTCCTCAAGCAGAACTATGGAGTACTGGCTGGCACCTTATCCAGGACGCCACCCAACAGTGACAGTTTAAATCTCCTGTGTGACCTCTGAGCCTTTTGGATGTTCACAGTGAGGTTGAGCCAAACACGTGAAATTGAACCAGCAGACTGTTTTTCTGTTTGCAGTGATGAGACCCGAGAGGCTCTGCTCAGCTGGAGCAAACATGATGACGAGGCAGAGCGCTTCTGTGTGGTTGATGGTAATATTCAATTATATCTATTATATAATCAATAATATATGCTAAGCGGATGACTGAACAAACAAACAACAAAGAGCAAATGACTGAATGACAACAAGTGACAACAATAAATAAACTTTTACGTATTTTGATGATCAACACTTCGGCACACTTTGTCATACCCCAGATGTAAAAGTACAAGTAAGAACCACAGGCTGTTGGATGGATGACATGACAGCTCCCCAAAAGTGAAGCCAAAACATCTGAATTGCCCCCTGGTTGGTTGGCTGCAGTACAGGTCATAAGCTCCGCCCCTTCCATGTTAGCAGATGGGACAAACTAACAAAATCAAATAGTCAATTGTTACGTAGTTCTTGTCATGTTGTTTGTTCAAGTGTTTTTTTTTTTTCTTGGTTCTAATTTGTTATTTGATGCTATTAAAACAGTGTGAGATGTCATGGATGGGACCTCGATATCGAGGCTCCTTCCTCGATCACTAGTGCACAGACTCTGGCTCCAAATGGGGTCACCAGCGCAAGATGGCAGCACCCATGTTCAAGATATTTTGGCTTCACTTTTATACAGCAGGAGGAGCTCTTTACTAGTCGTCGTCTACTACCCAACCTTAGGTTATTTTAACAGCACACATGTCTGATAGTGTGCAACTGTTTTCTTTGGTTCAGACAAACTTTGACAAGATGTTGTAAGTGACTTCTGAAGTGACTGAAGTGTTGCTGTTTCTCAGACGAGGAGTCACCAGACTCCCAGTATGTGGACCTGCTGCTGAACCCGGAGCGCTTCACGGGCTACAGAGGACCAGAGGCCTGGCAGATCTGGAACAGCATCTATGAGGAGAACTGCTTCAAGTAAGCACTCAGTATAAACACAATTACAGCTCAGAGGAGTGGATGACAACAAAAAGAGTGTACAGTCATGCCCGTGGCTCTGTGAGGCAGTTTGTGTTTGTGTCAGTAAATCTTTCTGTAACTGCTCTCCCTTTATACCCCCCCTCCTCCAAAGACCATACACTATCCGGCGACCACCAATTCCCAACTCGTTCCACAGCGGCTCAGGAAGTGAAGGTAGGAGGTCTTTATTGATACATCACACCACGATTCACTTCATTTGGACTGTCGGTGAGCTCTGCATATCATCAAACAACCACTTTGGCTTTATTTATTCACAGCAAAGACCTTCTACAGCTGGCTGGACGGGTAAGCTGACGTTTCATCTGAAGATAATCGATGAAGAGAAATGCTGCTGTGGAGTGTCGTCCATTTTTTTCTGTCTCTCTCTCTGTCTCTCAGGTCAGTGTGTAGAGAAGAGGGCTTTCTACCAGGCTCATCTCTGGCCTCCATGCCAGCATCAACATACACCTGAGCGCCAGATACCTGTTAGATGGTGAGACACAGCAACACTTCCAGGAACCCTCTGAAACTCATTCAGCCGTTTATTCACCTCCTTTTTCTTTGTCTCTTGTTTGTCTATAGATCTGTAGCTTCATATTTGGCACACAGATATGAGAGTGGAGTGAAATCGAAGAAGCGTATTTCCTAAACTGTCAAATTCTAACTCTCCCATCTCAACAGTGTCTTTCCTCAGCTTTGTTCTCAGTAACTCCTCACCATCCCTCTCTCGGTTCACCCCTTCTTTTCCTCAGACAGCTGGTTTCAGAAGAAGTGGGGTCACAACGTGTCGGAGTTCAGACAGCGTTTTGACGCCGAGCTGACGGCCGGCGAGGGGCCCAAGAGGCTCCGCAACCTCTACTTCCTTTACCTGATAGAGCTGCGAGCGCTGGCCAAAGCGCTGCCGTTCTTCCAGCAGCCGTCCTTCCAGCTGTACACCGGCAGACCAGAGGAGGACCAGAAACACAAAGAGCTGCTGCTGCACATCCTGCAGCTGGCCCGGTCAGTCTGAGCCCTGATACCGACACCACAACGGGCTGTTATTGGGCTCTCAGGAGCTCTAGACTTGATACGCTCCCTTTTTACTTTCATTTCTAATTCATTTTAGTGTCGAGCTGCAACGAATTGATCGATTAATTGGTTAATTTTTAAATATTAAGTGAATCACCAACTGTTCTGATAATCACTTACTCGTTTCAAGTCTGTTTTTTTAGAAAAAGTGTCCAAATTCTCTGATTTCAGTTTCTCAAATGTGAATATTTTCTGGTTTCTTTAGTCCTCTGTGACAGTAAACTGAATATCTTTTGGACTGTGGACAAGAAAAAAGATTTGAGGATGTCACTTTGGAAAACAGTGATGAACATTTTTCAACATTTTATGACATTTTATGCACCAAACAACTAATCAATTAATCAATAAAATGATCGATACAGTACAATAACAGTGTTCTCCATCCACTATTCATTCTGCTCTATAATGTTATTTTTCTGTAAATGTTGAACTGTCAGTTATGTACAGTGTTGTATAAATAGAGTTAAATATGTACTATATATAGAATGAATATTTATTTTTTAGGTTTCTTTTCTTTTTCCTTTTTACATGTTTTCACTTTTAGCAAATATAAAAGACAAACCAAAATAATTTCGGTATTTTTTTATCACTAGCTTTGAAATAGAATAAGATTAGCTCTGTTAAATATATTATATATATATTTTTAATTATATTTTCTTTTTCATAGTTATTTAATAATTTTTATTCAAGTTTCCTGTCAAATCTCTGATTAATACTCAATTTTTTTATATGGATTTGTGATGGGTGAAACGATTATGTCCAGTGACATTAAAATGTCTTCTCTCGTCATTGTTGTATTTATTGTCATATTTCTTGTATAACTGGCAGTTTTTTGTGACTTTTCTCTCTTTCAGATCTTTCCCGCTGCATTTCGATGAGACGTCTCTGTTTGCCGGGCATGAAAATGAAGCAGCCAAACTGAAGGTCGGCAACCATTTCAGACTCTGTTGAAGCTTTAAACTGTAGAAATAAAGTCACACACACATCGAGGACTTCTTATTCAAAAGGACTTCTACTGAATTTATCAAGCAAAGATAATTCTCACATTTTATGGATGTAACATGACTGCAGAATCTCATATGACTGAAAATGATATAAACAAACAAAAATTGTGCATAAAATTTCCACCAAATATAAAAAACAGGTTGTAGGATTGAGAGAAATATAATGTCTTTGTTGAAGAGTAACTTGTAGAAATGAATATTAATTAAGAAGAAAGGTAAAGTGACAAAGTAAACCCGAGTCCAGCCTGTTTTTCTGTCCTCATGAAGCAGTTTGAACATATTTTTTGACCATCAAAGTGACCCGAGTGTGTTTTCTTCTGCCGTGTTGACGTCAGGAGGACATCAGACTGGCCTTCCTCAACATCTCCAGGATCATGGACTGTGTGGGCTGCTTCAAGTGTCGACTGTGGGGGAAACTGCAGGCCAGAACTTCTTTATTACAACAGTCATATAAATGATGTTCAGGATGGGAAATAGTAGGATCTGCAGTGTAACATGACTCAAATACTGTACTCAACTTGGTACTTGGACTTTACTTGGGTGTTTTCTTTTGATGCACACTTTCTACTTCTACTCCACCACATCTCAGAGGGAAATATTGAACTTTTTACTGCACTACATTTATCTGACAGCTTTAGTTACTTTCACAGATTAAAACACACAAAGAGTTTATAAAATCTGATGTTTTGTAATAAATTAAATTAACTAACCGTGTTAAAAAAGTACAGCTGAAACAATGAGTCGATTCATCAGTTAGATTTTAACTATTTTGATAATCATTATTTTTCATGTTAAAACATTTCAGCTTCTGAGATTATTTAGATTTTCTGCTTTTGCTTTGAATCATTTGAATGATTGTAATGTGTTTTAATAATGTTGAAGTTTGGGCACAACAAGCATTGTGAAGGTGTCACTTTGGGCTCTGGGTCATTGTGGACGCCATTTCTCACTATTTTCACTCTTTTTAACAAAGCAAACAATCAATCAATGGATCAATGGAGATAATCAGCAGATTATCCAGAATGAAAAGAATAATTACAGTCCCAAAATACAAACTAGTTGAAAATGATCCACCTCAACCAACTCCAACAGTAAAATCATGCTTTTACATTAATGAGGAAGAATCATCTAATGAGAGAACAGACAACAGGACAACAGACACAGGGACACTTTACTGACACAGGACTTTACTGACACAGGACTGACTTACTTTGAATACTTTAACTTTTCTTTTTCTGATTGTACTCATCTTTTACTAAAGAGACATTTTCAATGCAGTACTTTTGTTCATAACAGCAGTGGAGTTGTTTTCTAGTGTGGTATTAGTACTGAAGTAAAAGTATGTGAGTACTTAAGTAAAGGATGTGAGTCCTTCCTCCACCACTGATGATCTGTGGGTTAATATTAAATAATGACCTTTACATCATTATATGTGTTGTGTAGTGCAGCTGCATTGTGATTTCATGTCTCTCTCTCTCTCTCTCTCTCTTAGGGATTAGGAACATCTCAAAGTTTTTGAGCAGAGCAGATTGAAGCTCTGTCCACGTCCAGCGTCCAGCGACCCAGTTTCCAGCTCAGCCGACAGGAGATCGTGTCCCTGCTCAACGCCTTTGGAAGGTGGGAGAGTCTGTGGGCATCATGTAGTGATTTAATAAGAATAATTCAACTTAATCTGAACCTTAACACTGACCAAAGAGCTGAGCCAAAGATTACATAAATATTTTCTTTGTATAACACATGTGTACACCCCCCTCAGAGATAACTGTCTTCATGACTCTCTTCATGAAATGTCCTGCAGGATTTCCACCAGCATCAGAGAGCTGAAGAACTTCAGATCCCTGCTGGCAGAGGAGCGCTGACGATGTGGAGATGGACTCTTCTGCCTCCGTCCTGCTGAAATGTCTCTTCTCAGATCAGCATCAGAGTTCAGCAGGAAGAAAGATCAGCTTTCATTCACATCAAGTCCTTTTTTCATTTCATTAAGATGAAATGTGGAGTTTTGACAAGTCCAGACTTCAGGTCATATTTGAACCTTCTTCCAGGTGCCTGTTATTCCTAATGTGGCTGAAAGTGTTTTGATTGAGTGAAACTGTAAATAAATCTCAGCATCTTCAAACATGTTTCTTTATATGAAAACCTGCTTTAATGAATCAAATCATTTCACATCACTTTCATGCATGAACTGTGAGACGTGACAGAACAGTGGCCAGCTTCTCAGTGTTTTTGTGATTACACTGACGTCCTGAGGAGGGTGCTGTTTGTAAAGCAAACTGATTTTTACTGATAAATGCAAAATGTGACGACTGTAGGGAAGTTTTCATTTCATGTAAAGAAGAAACATGCAGTGTGTTCAGATGTGTATAGGAATAAAATGTATTTTTATTTAGTAATTATAATTTGTTTTCACAAGACCATGATCTGTTCATTAATGTGTGTGTGTGTGTGTGTGTGTGTCTGGTGATCATCATGTTGTGGGGACAAGAATCTGTTTACACAATCACGTCATGGAGACCTCTGATGGCATGGGGACCAAAATTCCCCATTATTGAAACTTTTGAATGTAGGAGCCATTCTGAACATGTTTTTTTATCTTTGACCCATAAGGCACGTTTTTCCACATATAATTGTTTTAGATAAGATGTGTTCAACTCCTATCCTAATCTGACCAGTGATGACGTGTATAGCCGCATGTCGTCATTCCACCAGGTGGTTGAACGAGGTGGTGTCCGGCAAACGGTGTGGGCTTTATTAATAATTGGCAGCCTTTTTGGGGGAGATCTGGCCTGATTAGGAGAGATGGTATCCATCCCACTTTGGCTGGAGCCGCTCTCCTGTCTAGAAATATAGAAAGTTTTATTAGTCCTAATTCATGACATACCAGAGTTGGGACCAGTAAGCAGAGTTGCAGTCTTACACGCTTCTCTGCGCCTCCATTAGAGCAGCTGCACACCCAATATAGAATAGAAACTGTGTCTGCCCAGCAACCATTTAAACTCTTAAAACCAAAAAGGGGAGTTATTCAGAAAAATCTAATAAAAATTAACACAACTGCTGTAGCAACTCAGCAGCAGCATAATAAGAAAATTAAGTGTGGCCTCTTAAACATCAGATCTCTGGCCTCTAAGGCTGTTCTGATAAATGATTTGATATCAGACTCTGATATAGACCTGTTCTGCCTTACTGAGACCTGGCTAGGTCAGGAAGAATTTGTTAGACCTAAATGAATCCACTCCACCGAGTCATTCTAACATTCATGTTCCTCGAGACACTGGACGAGGAGGTGGAGTTGCAGCCATTTTTAATTCAGCCCTATTAATAAATTCTCGGCCTAAAGAGGGCTACAGCTCATTTGAAAGCCTTATTATTACTCTTTCATCTCCAGCCTGGAGGAGCACAAAGCCAATACTAGTTGCTGTAGTGTACCGCCCCCCAGGCCCATACTCTGAATTCTTATCTGAATTTTCAGAGTTCTTGTCAAATTTAGTCCTTGAAAATGACAAGGTAATTATTGTAGGTGATTTTAATATTCATGTGGACATGGATAGCGACAGTCTTAGCACAGCATTCATCTCATTATTGGACTCCATTGGGTTTTCTCAGAGGGTAAATTCTCCAACTCACTGTCACAATCACACCCTTGATTTGGTCCTCACCTATGGTATTGATATTGAGCACTTAATAGTCTCCCCCCAAAATCCTATATTATCAGACCACTACTTAGTATCATTTGAATTCCTATTACAGGACTATGCACCTCTAGAAAAATTAGTGTTCACTAGATGGTTACCTGATTGTACTAGGACTATGAACAACAATGACATTATGAATAACATATAACATATGAATAACAAAGAATTCTTACATCCTCCATCACTCACAACAAAATAGCTTTAATCTGTTTTATTTTTTGTGGACAGGAGGAACAAGTACAATGACCAGCAGTCATCCTTTCAATTTATATACAGGCATGTGAGTGTAGTTTTAATATGGACTTGAGAAATGTGAACATTAAGTAAGACCCCTCTGAACACACCTGACTTACCACTTGGTGCACTGGTGATATTAAATTGATTAACAGCATCATTTAGTTGGACCTTAAGCTGTGAATGTTTTGAATGTGGCCCTGAATATAATTTTAAATGTCAGCCAACAGTATGTGAGTCTGACAGAAACATTATGTGTGTTTATGTGTGATAGTCTTTGTCACACACGAGTAGAGGAGAAATGGCAGAGCTACAGATCAAAATGGAAAAAAGACCGATAAAGAGCATTTCTCTTTATCATGGTTGCGGGTGCTGTTGATTCACTCGCAGGCCACACTCATGTGATACCACAGATATAACACACATTTACATTTCCTGATTATTTGATCAGAAATCATGTTGCGTAACATCACTTTGTGTTAGAATACAGAAGTTAGTCAGGCAGGATTTAAAATATCTGAAATCATTTTAAGATGACTTGTCTTTACTGTCAGTTTGTTGACAGTATCAGAACAAAAGTGTTGAAAAGTACATTTAGTTAAGTATAATTTTGTGGTACTTGTACTTAACCTGATTGTAATCAGAGTTATTTTGTGCTGGGTCAGCAGTCTGACTCCCTTTTGGAGGGAGGTGTTGTAATTCTAATTTGACTTTTATTACTGTGCAATGTTTATTTATCCATTTTCCTCATATGTAAGGTTGGCTTTGAGGAAGTGGAGAAATGAGAGGAAATGAAAAGTACAACAAAATAAAATAGGAAGTGTGCAAACATAAAACATAGAGCAGGATGAGAGGACAAGACGAATGGAAAGGAGGAGACATTACTGTGATCGATTTTAGTTTGAAACAGTATCTGCACTAATAGTTCATGAATATAAATATTTTAGCAGAACATTTTGTCTCCATCAGGTCAGTTTACACAAAAAAAAAAAAAATAGAGGTCAAAAAAGGTCACTCACTTTGTGTGTGATGGTCCACGTTCATTAATGAAGCTCAGGGTCACTCTCCATAGACAGACAGCTGGATCCTGAACAGTGACTTGACCACTGATTGCACACACACACACACACACACACACACACACACAGTATACATTATAATAAAGCAGCTCTCCACCTGTTCTCAGCTTGTTTTCTTGAGTTATTGCAGGTTTCATGTGAATTATTCAACCAATCACAACGTTTTCTCCACAGATGAATCAAAGTGCTGAGTTCAGTCTAACATTTCTCTCCTCTACAGTCCTCAGGAAAAAAACTGCCTCAAGGACTCTGATATTGAAATTATAAACATGTTGTATTAATATTCTTATGTACCAGAATCACTTTGTGACTGTGTCTCCTCTCATTTCCATTTACACAGGAAATCTGATGAGTTCACCTGAGTGAGGACTTGTGTTACTCTTGTTGTGGGGATAATAATCTGTTTGCACAGTGACACTGTGAGGACTCGCCTCCCCTGTGGGGACAAGTACCCAGAACACGAAACCATTCAACACCTGGTTTAAGGTTCAAGTAAGGTGATGTAAATGTAATGGTTAGGGTAAAGCTCCAGGAAATTAATGTAAGTCAACATAATGTTCTCTATGGTTGTGGATACCTGACTGTGTGTGTATGTGTATATATATCTTAATGATGTTGTGGGGTTCACAAGTTGTTAGCACAGTCACAGTGTGGGGTTCAAAATGTTTGTGGGGACACAAAACCAGGACCCCACAAAAAATCTATTTTTCATTCATTCAGTTAAAACAGGGCCAAGATAATGCCCTGAGAAGTTTTCAGGATTTGTTTACCCAACAGTGCACATGTACCAAGTGTTTGTCTTTAGGTGTGCTTAGGAAGTACTGCCCCTTGGTGGCAGAGGATGGTATAGCCTCAACACACACTCCCCAATTTAAGAATTCAAACTGGGCAAAAAACAAGCAGGTGTGAGCAGCCATCTTCCATGAAGGCTATCAAACTCAAAGCTAATTTTAAGATAATTTAATTTAATTCACCTGGTTAGGGTGGATCCTTCCCCTCCCCATTTACAGGAAATCAGTTGTTTGTGTTTGTGTGTGTGTGTGTGTGTATTAATCCAGGTCAGTGCATTAATGGTGCCTTCAGGTACCATTAGTAATATGAGAAATCATACTTCCACATTTAATTGTTTGTCATTTATTGAACATGTTCTTTAATCACAAACATACCAAAAGTGTTTTTTTGCATGGAGATAAATTTTAGAAATGTGACAGATCTGTCATCATCAAAGGGGACTGTGTGGACGTGGTACACACCTACAAATACCTGGGAGTGCAGCTGGATGATAAACTGGACTGGACTGCCAACACAGACGCTCTGTGCAGGAAAGGACAGAGCCGCCTGTACTTCCTCAGAAGGCTGGCGTCCTTCAACATCTGCAAGAAGCTGCTACAGATCTTCTACCAGTCTGTGGTAGCGAGCGCCCTCCTGTACGCACACTGTCCTGTAGTGTGCTGGGGGGGCAGCCTCAAGAAGAAGGACGTGCAGCGCGCCTGGACAAACTGGTGAGGAAGGCAGGCTCTGTCGTTGGCACAGAGCTGGACAGCGTGACATCTGTGGCAGAGCGACGGACGCTGAACAGGCTCCTGTCCATCATAGACAATCCAAGTCATCCACTGCACAGCGCCATCTCCAGGCAGAGGAGCAGCTTCAGTGACAGACTGTTGTCACTGTCCTGCTCCACAGACAGACTGAGGAGATCGTTCCTCCCCCATGCCATACGGCTCTACAACACCACTCGGGGGAGCGATAACTCAAACAAGCTCTGGACTCACCACACACTCACACCACACACCTTGGACACACGCACTTTATCACACACACATACATCTATATATGGACTCAAGTGTGTACAAACTGACTGTTGCACAACTGTATGTCACACACTGCCATTTTGCACAGCTGCACCTTTGTAGAAGGACTACTAGATACTTACTTACTTTATATTTCATATTTCATATTTTTTAATTTCATAGTTTTAATTTTCTACGGTTATTGTTATTTCACATTGTACTTTTACCTTGTATTTTATTTTATTTTATTATAGTTTCTTTTTGCATCTTACTGTACTTACTGCATGCCCTTAAGTTTTCTACCTTTCAATGCTGCTGGAAATGTGAATTTCTCTTGGAGATCAATAAAGTATCTATCTATCCATCTATCTATCTATCTATCTATCTAGATCTGTCACATTCATCTACATTAACAAAATTTTTCACAAAAGGAAAACGATTATCTTCATTTATTTATAAAATTCATTTATTTAAGTATATAATGAGGAAATGAAAGGTAATTAGATACCAAAACAAAATGTAAAATACATATTAATGTGTATTAGGACTGAAAACACAGAAAAACTGAGAAATTGTAAAAACAATATTAGTTGGAAAGAGATTTTACACGAAATAAATCTACATCTAAATATCCAATAATAATGATTTTTAACCTTATTTGGGGATTATATAGTTAATCTTTCTATGTACAATTAAAACAAATCTAAACAAATGTATTTTACAGTCATGAAGTGAATTAGGTTGTAAAATAAATACATGTTTAACTATCCACTATTATGAATTTTAATGACACTATGTTTAACTAGTAAGCCCATTAATCTTACAAACATGCAATGACTTGGCTTCTCCTTTATCTCCTTTCATGCATACTAAAGTCTGTCATGGAGTTCCACAAGGTTCAGTGCTAGGTCCAATTCTGTTTATTTTGTATATGCTGCCCTTTGGCAATATCATCAGGAGGCACTCCATAGATTTCCATTGTTATGCTGATGACACCCAATTATATTTATCAGTGGAGCCAGACAAAAACTGATCAGCTCCTGAAACTCCAGGCCTGCCTTAAAGATATAAAGGCTTGGATGACCAGAAATTTCCTGCTGTTGAACTCAGATAAAACTGAAGTGATCCTATTAGGTCCGAAACACCTGAGGAACAGCCTTGTTGGATGGCATTAACTCAGCCTCCAGCACCACTGTAAGGAACCTCGGGGTTTTATTTGATCAGGATATGTCCTTCGACACCCATATTAAGCATATTTCAAGGTCTGCCTTTTACCACCTGCCTCACGCAACAAAATCGCAAAAATTCGGCACTTTTTGTCCTAAAGCGATGCTGAAAAATAAGTCCCATGCATTTGTCTCTTCCAGGCTGGATTATTGTAATTCACTTTTATCAGGCTGCCCGAACAAGTCGTTAAAGACTCTACAGCTGGTCCAGAATGCCGCTGCTCGGGTGCTGACTAAAACCAGGAAAAGAGACCATATTACTCCAGTACTGGCTTCTCTGCATTGGCTCCCTGTAAAATTTAGAGTGGATTTTAAAATCCTACTCCTCACATATAAGGCTCTACATGGTCTGGCACCATCATATCTTAAATGAATTGATAACTCCTTATCATCCGACTAGAGTGCTGCGCTCCCCAAAACGCAGGCTTACTTGTAGTTCCCAGGGTTTCCAGAAGTAGTCTAGGGGGCAGAGCCTTCAGCTATCAGGCCCCTGTTCTCTTGGAACCAGCTCCCAGTCTGGGTCCGAGAGGCAGACACAGTGTCAGTGTTTAAGAATAGACTTAAAACCTTCCTTTTTGATAAAGCTTATAGTTAGGGTGGGCACAGGCTCGCCCTTAGTTATGCTGCTATAGGCTTAGACTGCCGGGGGGCTCCCATGATGCATCCAGGGCACCTCTCCTCTTCCTCTGTCTCTGCTTCCTCCGTCTCTTTGCTTCCTCTACTCTTATTATGATAGTAGTGCAAACTGGAGTCACCTTATAAACTGGTAAAAGTGGCTAAAGTAGTTAAATTGGTTAAAGTGTTAAAGCGGTTAATGTAATATTCTTATGTCCTGTAAAGTGCATGTTACTGCCGGAGCCCCTGGTCCTCCTGGTCCCCTTTGTTCTCTCCAGTCTTGCAGGTTCCTCACTGATTCTGGTTGTGGTCCATCTGTCTGAGGTTCACTGGCCTGGTGGGGACATGATCTGTGTCTGTGCTTGTGGAGAGAAGGTCGAGTGGCCCAGAGCTCCATATGAGGACATCTAGAGATGCACCTGGACTCACAGACTCATTTCCATTACTTGTGATACCTCATACGTGGACTAAACCCATGAACTCAGCATGTATAATTCCCTATATGATTGATGATGATGTCTCTCATGTACATGTGGCATCTTATTGCACGTCTGTCCGTCCCAGGGAGAGGGATCCCTCATCTGTGGCTCTTCCTCAGGTTTCTTCTTTTTTCCCATAAAGGGTTTTTTGAAGTTTTTCCTGACTCAGTTCGAGGGTCTAAGGACAGAGGGTGTCACAACTGTACAGATTGTAAAGCCCTCCGAGGCAAACAATGTTTGTGATTTTGGGCTCTAAATAAATTAATTTGAATTGAATTTGAATCAACAAATCTGGAGATCAGGCAGAAGTCGGCCTCCTCTGTGAGTTTAAAGGTTAAAGAGCCGTTTTCCTTTTTAATCTCATATTCTTCTGCTTGGATGTTGTTGATGAGAGCGAACAGCAGGAAGGAGAGCTGGACTTGCAGCCATTCTGCTCTGAGGTCTCCTTGTGAGTGTCGTGCAAACGTCGCCTCTGCTCGCCTCATAAATTCTGTAGCTCGTCAGCAGCTTCTCGTGTTTGTAGTAACGTGACTTCGTTTATCTAATTATCACAGGAAACGTTGAAGCATTCGGCCCTGTATCAAGTAATCTCTGTCCTTTCCATATACAGATATTTTGAAGTAGCTTTTAGATACATACAAGATGTTATCTCGTAATTATTTTTCCTGATTAATGAATATTTGATTTTGCACTTTAAGTTGATTGATCATTGCATTGATCTGCAGAGCACTGAAGAGCTTGTGTTTGTTTGCAGGCATCAGCTGATTGGACAATGAGCCTCGTTAATCTCATTCATGTGTAAAAAGATTTCTAAAATGTTGCATCCTGTGGTTGTATATTAATATTTGTGAATGATCTAAAAAGCTGCATAAACACAATATCTTCTGCTCATTTACAAAACTTAATGAAGTTCAAGTTGCAAATTATTTGTTGACACGTTCTCAAAGGAATTTGAGAGTGAAAAAATAAACCTGGGAGCTGATCGACTGATAGAAACGAACAGCTGCTTTGAGCTTTTCTAATCAATATTTCTGTTTCCTGTTTGTGTCAGCTGCAATCGGATGTGGAATCAGAGCGATTTAACAGGAAATAAAGAAAATGTCATAACCAGTTTTGTACGTTAGTCTCTACGTGTACAAACTTTATCAGTGTGCCGTTCTTTTCTTTCAGAGTATGCCATGTAATATGAAGACGTAACAGATTTATCATTGTAAGATTTGATTTTGCTGTACAGATAAAAATTTGTCAATTTAATAAAATCTGCAGATTTTCATATCTTTGGCTCAACCTGAGTCTCTTTAAACATTCATGGGCAGTTTGATAAACAGCAACAAACCCCCCCCCCCAAAAAAAAGTGTTTTCCAGGTTATTAACTAATAAAACCAGGATGAGCATGTTGATACTTAAAAGCGAGTAATATTAGTCTGTTATTAATCTTTTTTTTTTTAGCTGTATAGACTTTCATGACATTTTATTTTCATTTTTATTTTATTTGAAATAAACAGAAATTAAATGATGGTTAAATGTTTTACATTTTTTTATGATTATAATTACTTCTGACCTGGGGCTGTATGTTTATGTAATACTGTTGCTCACTGTTTATATAAATACAATCAAATCAGTAAAAATTGGTAACCAAGTCTTATGTTTTATCTTTAATTTGTATTACAGAGACAGTTGAGCATTGGCTGATATGGACCAACAGCAACAATTATACAGCCCTCACAACAGTGTAAAATACAACTATTATATATGAATAAAAGGCAATTCAGATTTCTTCATATATAGTTTAAAACATTCACATAATCATGAGATTAAAGCAGCTCTATGGAGTTTTTAACTGGTTATGAAACAGTCTCAATTTAATACTGATGCCTCTTTATGACCTACATCAACAAACATGACCAACAGAGAGAATATTTTCTATTTCTATGAGTTTCTAATAGTTATTCTTAATGCTGCCACAAGGTCAGATTTTTTAATCAACATCAGACTAAACTTTTCTGGGATTTGCTCTGTCCAAATTCAAGTTGCTTCATCTGCTAACTGCCTCCTTTGACCACAGGGAACGCCAAAATCAACACAACAAGAAAAAAACAAAAAAAGTTCCATTGAGCTGCTTTAAATTAAAACAGTACAATAAAACACGTTTTAAAATGAGAAAAAAATATCAAACAACACTATATGAAATCAATATTGAAATAAATCTGTGAAATTTTAAAAACAACTTTTAAAACAATATTACATCACAGACCAGCCCCTTCTTATTGGTCAGGCTGCGGCCCAAAGCAGTGATCCCTATAATCACATGTATCCACCACAAACACAAGAAATAAATGAAAAAATAAAGAAATTAAATATACAAACATCCTAAACAGATTTTGAAGTGAAATGTGTGCCACGCCTCCAATGTCACAATCAAATCTGACTTCAAACTTTCACAATGTTTTTTTCTCAGTATTCTTATTTTCTATCATTATTATAGTTGTTGGGGTTTTATGTCCATTTAATCAATATTACATTACATTGTCAAACCTTTTCCTTTATTGCCACTAACTCTTTTTATTTAGACTATCATATACTTTACACATTGTTAATTCATTTTGAAAAAATAACATCACACACTCTGAGTTCATGTAGGTTTTTGTTTTGATCTGAGATGTTCATTAAAGAACCTTAATCTCTCTCTCTGTCTGTCTTCAAGTTCAAATTCAAATGATTTCAAAATCAACTATATAATGGATGCATTGAAGACAATGACAAATGAGTACTTGAGTTGAAAAAAGGGGATAAACCTGAGGATGAGCAACATTTGTGTATTAAGTCTCTTCCTCTCTCCTGGTCCTGGTCCTCCAGGTCACAGCGACAACAACAGCACAGAGGACCACCAGCAGCCCGCTGAGCAGAGACCACCTCCCTTTGTAGAAGGTGGAGTGGATCCCAAAGGGCTCTCTGTACATTAGAAGAGTTTTGGTTGTTGACACACACTGGTAATCTGGCCACCGAATAACTGCACACCAATATTCCCCAGAGTGTGCCAGTGAGGCATTAGAGAATAACCAAGCTTGCATTGAGGTGGATGGTCACTCCTCTCAGGTTCAGTTTTGACTCTTCAGGAATTACACCAACGGTTCTGCCCCCTGTTTGGTTTGACTTGATGAACCAAAAGGTGTCGCATATACCTCTCCCACATCTCTGCGTCTGAGAGTGACCTCGTCTCCCTCTGAGAAGAGCTGTACAACAGGCGGGCCAAACGTGGGACACACCGCCAGGAAAAAAGTTTGCCTGCTCTCAGAGGTTTTACAGTTGTACCGACCTGAGTGACTCAGTGTTAGCGATGGAAATGACAGCGAGTAGTTTCGGTCTATCTCAGTGTAGGACTTTGATTCTGAATCAAACTTTGTCCAAAGTGGGGGCTGGTCATCACTGAAATCAGTAACAGTGCACTGCAACTCAGCCGACTCTTCCACCGAAGTGGTAGATAACCTCTGGTAATAGGAATAAGTATACAGAGCGACTGCTGACACACTGCTGTTGGTTCATCACCAGACAGGTGTACAACGTATGGACTGTTGAACTGAAGTTGGATAAATAAAGCACTGATGTGTTTTTCACATTGTTCGTCACTAATACTGTACTGTCCCAAAACTTTCCTTTTACTGCATCTTTCTTATATCTATACTCACTTTTAAGCCACATGATATCCAGATTATCAGCCGCTCCCTCACACGGTATGTCCACTTCTTCTCCAAGTGTCACATGAATAAACCTAGTGTAAACAGTGGTTTTACTACAAACAGTGATCCTGATGTTGTTCTCATATGTCACTTTGCCCTCGGTCCAACACTCCTCTTGGTACTGGCCAGAGTCTGAATGAGTCAGGTTGTAGGATCATTAAAGAAGAAAAATGAGTCCCGTTGACAAATGAAAGTCGTTGTTTCAAGTCTTCAGGGACTGTGGAGTTCTTGGTCCAGAGGTCTGAGGTATTCCACAGGACAAGTTTCTCCTCATCAACAAATCTGGAGATCAGGCAGAAGTCGGCCTCCTCTGTGAGGTTAAAGGTCAAAGAGCCGTTTTCCTTTTTAATCTCATGTTCTTCAGCTTGGATGTTGTTGATGAGAGCGAACAGCAGGAAGGAGAGCTGGACTGCAGCCATTCTGCTCTGAGGTCTCCTTGTGAGTGTCGTGCAAACGTCGCCTCTGCTCGCCTCATAAATTCTGTAGCTCGTCAGCAGCTTCTCGTGTTTGTAGTAACGTGACTTCTTTATCTAATTATCACAGGAAACGTTGAATTTGGCTCTGTATCAAGTCACCTCTGTCCTTTGATTGTACTGATATTTTGAGGTAATTTTTAGACACGTACAAGATGTTCTCTTGTATATTTACAGGGAAGGATTTATCTACATTGATGGAGCTGAGTGATGTTGAATTTGCTGTCATATTTTTACATTATTTTCTTGCAACATCTGACACATCTGACATGTTTGTCTGCTGTGCTTAATTAATGCATCAGTGAAAGATTTTGTCATACACAGTGAGGATGCTGTCATGTTGAGCTAAATGCTAATGCAGCATGTTCACAGTGACAACAGTAACCTGCTCATTTTTAGCAGGTGTCATTTTTACCATGTTCACCATTTTATTGTGCAGGTCTTCTTTAGTGTGTTTGCTTATTAGCACTAAACACCATGAAGAGCTGAGGATGCTGATGTCAGTAGTTTTGCAGGTATTTTGTGGCAGTAAATTAAATGAATGAAATAAAAAATAGTTGAGACATTTTCATGACTGACTGACGTGTTTCTCCTAACGTTAGGTCACATGTTCCCTCTGCTTCACTCCATGCTGCAACTGGACGACTTCACCGGGAGGAAACAGATGATCAATTTACGGCTGAATACTGATCAGTATTAAATTGAGACTGTTTCATAGGAAGTAAAAACTCCATAGAGCTGCAGTAAATTTCATGGTCATGTGATTTTTTTCATTACATGCCAAGGAATTTGAGCTGTTTTTAAAGTAAAAACTCCTTTTCCAAGGCCAGGTCACGGAGGCAGCAAGTTAAGCAAGATGGACTAGATGTCCTTCTCCCCAACAACACATTTCAGCTCCTCTGGTGGGATCCTGAGGATTTCCTAAACCAGAACCACATCTTCTTGGGGGATTATAGCCAGCTATAATAATTAAAGATTAAAAAAAAAAAAGTTAAAACTTGCTTCTCAGTTTTTAACTTCATTGTGATGTATGGATTGTAATTATGGAGCCCCCTAAAGGGACATGTGCAAAAAAATCCCCCCCAAAAAAGAGAACAAACAAGTACAGGACACAACAAGAGAGACAAATGGGATCAGAAGGAGCTCAGGGAGGGAGAAACACCAGGAGATAGCAGTGGCACAGGGCAGGACTGTGACATGTAGTTTATCTGTCTGTGCTGCTTTCATCTTTGAAAATAATTCATATTTTTATTAACACACTTGACAAATGAGCAGACTGTGAATATTAAATAGTAATTATTTATGTGGATCAACTGCTCAGAAAGGAGAAGCATCATTGAGTTACAATTATAATCTGATATGTATTTGGAAATGAGAGGAAATTGAGCTGAAACCACTGAGGCTGTCATATCTTCAAACACAGATAATCAGGAGATTCGGGGAAAACAATTTCTGAGAAGTGTGTGCTGTTCTGATCTGATCCTCAACTTGCTTCATGTTATCTAAAAACATCAGAAACCTGCAGAAAACACAAGCAGGCCGAGCTGACCAGTCACAGTCAAATCAATTTAATATTCATAGTTAAAGTTATAATATTGTGAAACTTTCATGGACAGTGTTTCCTTGCTGAGCTGTGACAGACAGACGATAACACAGAGTGGGAATTTGGTACTAAAAAGACTCACTTGGTTTGTCTGACATTAATCTTCCAAAGCCTCCTATTTAGCTTTAGATGAAGTTCAGTTTTAAATGAAACAACAATGAATTCTTACATCCTCCATCCAAATAAAATAGCTTTAATCTGTTTTATTTTTTGTGGACAGGAGGAACAAGTACAATGACCAGCAGTCATCCTTTCAATTTATATACAGGCATGTGAGTGTAGTTTTAATATGGACTTGAGAAATGTGAACATTAAGTAAGACCCCTCTGAACACACCTGTCTTACCACTTGGTGCACTGGTGATATTAAATTGATTAACAGCATCATTTAGTTGGACCTTAAGCTGTGAATGTTTTGAATGTGGCCCTGAATATAATTTTAAATGTCAGCCAACAGTATGTGAGTCTGACAGAAACATTATGTGTGTGAATGTGTGATAGTCTTTGTCACACACGAGTAGAGGAGAAATGGCAGAGCTACAGATCAAAATGGAAAAAAAAAAAAAAACTTTTAAAGACCGATAAAAACATTTCTCTTTATCATGGTTGCGGGTGCTGTTGATTCGCTTGCAGGCCACACTCATGTGATACCACAGATATAACACACATTTACATTTCCTGATTATTTGATCAGAAATCATGTTGCGTAACATCACTTTGTGTTAGAATACAGAAGTTAGTCAGGCAGGATTTAAAATGTCTGAAATCATTTTAAGATGACTTGTCTTTACTGTCAGTTTGTTGACAGTATCAGAACAAAAGTGTTGAAAAGTACATTTAGTTAAGTATAATTTTGTGGTACTTGTACTTTAACCTGATTCTAATCAGAGTTATTGTGTGCTTGCAGACAATCACACAGGCAGGAAACACACAAGGGCAGGAAGTCAAGGGACCTGAAACGAGAGGAGAGTTAAGGTATTTCAAAATAAAACATGACACGCCAGAACAGGAAACAGAAACATGACAGACATGGAAACTTAACACACACAATGATCCATGACAAGGTGTTGTAATTCTAATTGACTATTATGAATGTTTATTTAGCTTTCCTCATTACTTCTTTACAGTGGAGTGTCAATGAGAGGAGAGGAAAAGTACAACAAAATTATTGGGAAGATATTTTAGTTTGAAACAGTATCCTTTTCCTCATATGTAAGGCCTTCTTTACAGAAGTGGAGTGTCTGAAATGAGAGGAGAGGAAAAGTACAACAAAATAAAGTAGGAAGTGTGGGAAGATCCATTTTAGTTTGAAACTGTATCTGCACTAATAGTTCTGAATCATGAATATAAATGTTTCAGCAGAAGATTTTGTCTCCATCAGGTCAGTTTATTGTAAGAAAAACAGTCTCTGAATTTTGTCTGATGGTCCAGGTTCACTTACTGAAGTTCAGGGGAAGATCTTTGGACCAGTCACTCTTTACAAAACAGATAGCTGGATCCTGGAGACTGTTCTCCTCTTTCCCCACAAAAACACTTATCTTCTGATCTGAGGTCAGTCTGAGAGGTAAAACAGTGACACTGACTGTTGCCACACACACACACACACACACACACACACAGTATACATTATAATAAAGCAGCTCTCCACCTGCTCAGCTTGTTTTCTTGAGTTATTGCAGGTTTCATGTGAATTATTCAACCAGTCACAATTTTTTCTCCACATTTGAATCAAAGTGCTGAGTTCAGTCTAACATTTCTCTCCTCTACAGTCCACAGGAAGAAAACTGCCTCAAGGACTCTGATGTTGAAATTATAAACATGTTGTATTAATATTCTTATGTACCAGAATCACTTTGTGACATTCACTTTCATTTCCATTCACAGGAAATCTGATGAGTTCACCTGAGTGAGGACTTGTGTTACTCTTGTTGTGGGGATAATAATCTGTTTACAGTGACACTGTGAGGACTCGCCTCCCCTGTGGGGACAAGTACCCAGAACACGAACCATTCAACACCTGGTTTAAGGTTCAAGTAAGGTGATGTAAATGTAAGGGTTAGGGTAAAGCTCCAGGAAATTAATGTAAATCAACATAATGTTCTCTATGGTTGTGGATACATGACTGTGTGTGTATGTGTATATATATCTTAATGATGTTGTGGGGTCCACAAGTTGTTAGCACCGTCACAGTGTGGGGTTCAAAATGTTTGTGGGGACACAAAACCAGGACCCCACAAAATCCAATTTAATTCATTCAGTTAAAACAGGGCCAAGATAATGCCCTGAGAAGTTTTCAGGGTTTACCCAACAGTGCACATATACCAAGTGTTTGTCTTTAGGTGTGTTTAGGAAGTACTGCCCCCTGGTGGCAGAGGATGGTATAGCCTCAACACACACTCCCTAATTTAAGAATACACACTGGGCAAAAATGAGCAGCCAGTTTTCAGCAGCCATCTTCCATGAAGGCTATCACACTCAAAGCCGTGTGTGTGTGTGTATGTATGCGTGTGTGTTTTTGCATATTAGCAGGAATAAATAAGTTAAGTAAATATTAGTTTACTAAGATCAAATTTTATTGTATACGAGTTTTTTTTTTATGGGGGACATTGTTTCAAAACTCACCTGTCTGTTATTTGTAGCTGTTAGTGATCCAAAAGGATTGAAAACAATCCCAATAGTCATGAACCAAGTTTAAAATAATTGGTGAGTCATTGAGATATCCAGTTTTCCACTTTTAACTATCTAATAAAGTCATAAAATGCAGCTAAAGATCTTTTTAAAATGTAAAAAGGATCTCTTCTATTGTGTTGCACTGGATTATACAGCTGTACCTAATAAACTGATGACAGCTGAGCTACAGGAAGTGATCAAGAGTTCACCTCCAGACTCCAAACAACAGCTTTTTAACCACCAGATGCTGCTATTGTCATTTACAGATGTCAAACACCACTTCATAAACACACACACACACACACACACACACACACCATGGGCACAAACACAGCTGCTGTCATTTTCCTACTGATGAAGAATAATTTTGTAGTTTTAATATATAAAGGTTTTTTTTTTTTTCCATACTCTAACAGCTTCTTTTTTTCTGCTGGTCAAACTCACACAACAGACCATAAAAGAACATTTGCAAAATGTAAAGATTATTTCAAGAGAATCGTTTATTATAATGCTGTGAATGTGGACTGGTGCAACAGAAATAGAAAAAAATCATGTAAAGAGAAAACTAAAGCTGTTTCTATTCCAGTGATGAAATACAGAAACCAGAGAGAGTATTACCTGAGCACTCAACCACATTGGTCGGGAAATAGCAGGAGTGATATGAGTGTGTATTTGTGTGAGAAAAGAGGCGACACTGAACATGCCTTTAACAAGAGCTAACTCAAGCCCAGAATATAAATTTAAATGTCAGCCAGCAGTATGTGAAGCTGATAAAACATAATGTGTGATATTCTTCAGCCTTTCAAAATAAAAGCAGGCCTCTAAACTGACTCTGTGTGTGTGTGTGTGTGCATTATTTAAACTCTGTTTAAATAATTAAATAATTAAATAATTGTGCTGTTCACACACCAGCTGTTTTCAGTCATATCTATTTTTTAAGGTAATTAGTAAATGAAATCACGATAACGATAACATTGGGCCTATTAATCCTTTTTTTAGCTGTATATTCATTTATTTTGTTTTATTTTTCTTTTTAATTTATTAGAAATAAATGCAGAAATTAACGGTCAAGTTTTTTTTTTGTGAGGACTATATTATAGTGTTGAAAGAAATAACAGTGAATTCTTTCATCCTCCATCACTTACAAGTTTCAGAGTGAAGTATCCAGTACTGTTTACTGGAGCTCAACATTGCTCTGCCACAGTCAATGGACTCAAACCACTGAAGTAAGAAAATGGACTTTAGCATGAAGATACTCAGTGTGGATCAGTATAATATCAGCCTTATGTCTGCAGTTTAGTGTCAGCACAACTTTCACATCATATTAATCTCAGCACAGAAGTGAAAAATGGTGTCTGACCTCAGAGTCTGCAGTCTACAGTGTGGACTCTTCACAAGATCAGACAGCAGCTTCACTCCTGAATCCTGCAGGTTGTTGTACTTCAGCTCCAGCTCTCTCAGATGGGAGGGGTTGGACTTCAGAGCTGAGGCCAGAGAAGCACAGCTGATTTCTGACAAACTGCACCGACTTAATCTGAATAAAGAATTAAAGACGTAGATAAAAACCCATTTATAATCCAGTCAGTTGTGAGAATGTGTGTGTGTTTTTGCTGACGAACGAAGGTCGACGATCAGACACTATTTGTGAAAACACATGGAAACGTAAAGAAAATCAATATGTTTTTCATCAGGAAATTAACCATATCAATTTAAAACAAATACTAGTACAGATGATTTTCTCTTTACAGATGTCACTATTTACCAAAATTAACAATAAATTTGATTTAATGTAAAGAGTGGACATTTTCTACACTTTCTTTAGGAAACATGAGTATTTTGTGGCTGCAGACTAAAGTTTAGTTCAAGATGGATGGAAGTCATGTATTAACATAAATTCAGTTCAATTGTAAATTAAACAATTAAGAGCTACAACAGTAGCAGAAAGAGCAAACTGACCTCAGAGTCTGCAGTCTACAGTGTGGACTCTCCAGAAAACCACACAGCAGCTTCACTCCTGAATCCTGCAGCTTGTTGAAACTCAGCTCCAGCTCTCTCAGATGGGAGGGGTTGGACTTCAGAGCTGAGGACAGAGAAGCACAGCTGATCTCTGACAACCTGCAGCTACTCAATCTGAATAAAGAATCAATGATGTCGATAAAATCAATTTATAATCCAGTAAGATGTGTGCAAGTTCTAAAACATTACAAAGTGCTGATCAATGAACTTTTCTATAAATTGAGTAGAGAGACTTTGTCATTGTGTTATTGTGGATCATCATCATGTCAGCCTTCTACAGACATCATCCAAATGTCACCACAACATTCACACACCGATTCATGTCAGCACAGATTAATAACAAGCTGCTGATCTCAGTCAAGTCTGGAATTAGAGGACAAATATCAAATCACACATGTTGGACTAAAAACTGTTCATTATCTTATTTACTACATGAACCTCTTCTGACTTTTTAGTACCTTAGCAGGTAAATGTCATTAATATTAGAGGTCCACATTAGTTCAAATGCTGTTTTAAACAAACAGCCACATGTCATATGTACTTGAAAAGAGTTTTTGGTGGCAGTAATCATTCTTCCTGTCCATACTGAGTGTGAAGTGCTCCCTTCCTAACACAAACTACACTGTAAGAAATGACTTTATAAGCTCAGCTGAAACTGATATGAAGCTTCAGCAGTTTGTGTTAGCCAAATCAAGTGGGTGTCTACTAAATTCACAGGCTCTTTAGGATCAAATTCCCTCATTAAGTTGCTATTCCTTCACTGCAGCTGAACAACGAGACAATGTCAAACAATAAATACTTACTTGATTTCTTTATCTTATGACATAATTACAACACAGTTGTACTATTAATGTCTTGATGGGAGGGGTTGGACTTCAGAGCTGAGGCCACAACTTCACAGTGAGTCTCTGAGAGTCCACAGCCAGAAAGTCTGTCATAATAGATAAATTACAAAATATGTTATCATGAAAGATGAAACTTTTTTTACTTCATGCATTTGATGTCAAAACAGTTTAACATTCCCTGTTTAGATGAGCCTTTGCTTTTCACATCAGTGGTTCATCTAATCTTATGTGACTGTGTTCAAAAGAAAAAAAATATTTATTTAGTTTCATCACTCTCATACTTGCAAACTTTTAACCCTGTAAAGCCTGAATCATGAAATAGTTCCCAGAATATTTTTACATTAATTAATCAGTTTTTTGAAACTGGAGTGTTTATTGAACCATCTGACAAATTAAAAATAAATAAATATCAATTTGCACATATCATTTTTAATTTGTATATATTTTTTTTGCTACATTTGACATTTTATTTATTTTTGGGTCATTTGGTATTTTCTGGCATTTTGATTGTATACATCATATCACACTGATGATATAGAGATCTCAAAACCTCATGTCTCAAATATGATGCGGTTGGCGTCTGTACTATGTACAGGTTTACAGGTTTACAGGTTTACTTACAGTCATAGTAATTATTTATCTTGGACAATTTTACCTTTTATCTCATTTTATTTTATTTTATCTCATGTCTTAAACTCTTATTGACTATTTCCCACTATGTGTCTTCGCTGCTGTTATGCTGTGAATTTCCCCGCTGTGGGACTAATAAAGGAAATCTGAAATCTGAAAATGTCACACTTGGACTTAATAATGTCGACAGTCTGTCAGTGTGATCTGATCACATGTCTGTCACCAAAAAGTTAGGAAGAGACCATCTTGATTTGAAAACCATTTTTACAAGTCAGTGAACAATTACACTCAGGATCTCTCTTTGCTCGCTAGATGCTGCTGTCTACTCTTCATTATATCAACATGAGAGAGAATTGAATTCATGAGCTTGGTTCAGCACATTCAGGGGTTTTGCAGCAACTGTCTTTGTCTGAGCAGGACTTTACGCTGGGTAATGTTATTTATTAGCACATCTATCTAAGGTTTGCTGGCATTAATGTTACGGGTCCCAGACGTTGGGGACCACAGCAACAAAAGGTAAATCTGTAAAATACAGAAAAGTTCAGCAGCAATGAAGACACGGAGCGTTCAGTTTGCCATCCATTTTACGTCTGAGGTGTGGGCGGAGGCTCCCCCCCTTAGACAACCCGCGGTGCAACTGTTCCCGTGCCAAAAGGTTCCACCTGTATGCTGCTTATAGTTATTTCTTTTCACTTTACATAAGAAAAATAAATTAACATGGCTGCCACCCCAAATTATTAGGGAAAATATAAGATCCTAGCGGACAAAGTAAATAAATAATGATTTAAAAAAACTGTTCACCAGATTAAATTAAATACCAACAAAAGTGGTCACCCACATTTTGGTGTGCACCACATTAAGTTTTTGTGATAGCATTCAACATCATCCCATAACTGCCACAGAGGTTCCTTCAGCCAAAGTTATATCCATCCATGCATCATCTATACCACTTATCCTCACACTGGCTCGCGTGGGTGCTGGAGCCTGTCCTAGCTGGCATTGGGTGAGAAGCAGGGTACGCCCAGACCTTGTCACCAGTGAATCACAAGGCTGACATACAGAGACAGACATTTTTGTTCATTTATTCTGTACACTTGACATTTATTTCATGGCTGTTTGTCCTAGGAGAGGGAGCCCTCCTCACCTCTGGAGATGTCCCATACAAATGTTTGCTATGTTTGCTATGTTTGTTTGTATGTTTTGCCCAGTTTGCTAGCTTTAGTGACCTAGCATTGTAAAAGAGGTTTTATTTAGATTTACTTCTTTACTTTTTTGTGAAAACTGATTTAATTTTTTGATTGCTGTTAGGATGTAAAATTTATTTGAAAAATAACATAACATGCTGCTAAAATCAATAGCCTACCTTAGCTCTAATTTTACAGGACTACATGATCCTCTGAAGATACAACAGGCAGATAATATAATATAATATAATATAATATAACAAAGTGAAACACAATTTAAATATTTTTATAATATGTAAATTTGAAGAACTAAACTACTGATCTCCACTGATTTATATTGTTAATCACATCTGGACTTACAAAGCCTTTTTGCAGTTCCTCACAGCTGGAATCAGTCTCCGTCGTCCCTCCTCTGATGTGTTGTACTTCTTCAGGTCCAACTCATCCAGAACCTCCTCTGACATCTGCAGCATGTAGGCCAGAGCTGAGCAGTGGATCTCAGAGAGTTTCTTCTCTGATCTGTTCTCTGACTTCAGGAACTCTTGGATCTCCTGATGTACTGAGTGGTCATTCATCTCCATCAGAAAGTGGAAGACGTTGATGCTTCTGTCAGGAGAGATCTCATCACTGTTCATCTCCTTCAGGTTGTTGATGGCTCTCTGGAATGATTTCTGGACTGTTGTCTGTCTTGACCCAGCAGGCCTCCTAAGAGTCTCTGGTTGGTCTCCAGAGAGAGGCCATGAAGGAAGCGAACAAACAGGTCAAGGTGACCATTTTTACTTTCAAGGGATTTCTGCATGGCTCTCCTCAGGAAGACATCCAGAGATGAGTCACTACTGTATCTTGAGTATCTCCAGTCTTCATTCAGAAAGTCCTTCAGTACCTTTGTGTTCTTGTTGGTGTAACAGTGGAACAAGTAGACTGCAGCCACAAACTCCTGGAAGATCACACATTCTCTCTTGAAGATCTCTGTACAAACTCCTGAGTACACAGAGGCCTCTGTGACATCAAGTCCACACTGCTCCAGGTCTTCTTGGTAGAACATGATGTTTCCTTTCTCCAGATGTTCAAACGCCAGCCTCCCCAGCTTCAGAAGAACTTCCCTGTCAGCCTCCATCAGCTCCTGTGGACTCGTCTCATGTCCCTCATCATACTTCTGCTTCTTCCTCTTTGTCTGAACCAGCAGGAAGTGTGAGTACAGGTCAGTCAGGGTCTTGGGGAGCTCTCCTTTCTGGTCTGTAGTCAACATGTGGTCCAGAACTGTAGCAGTGATCCAGCAGAAGACTGGGATTTGACACATGATGTGGAGAGTCCTGGATGTCTTGATGTGTGAGATGATTCTGCTGTACAGATCTTCATCACTGAATCTCCTCCTGAAGTACTCCTCCTTCTGGGCGTCAGTGAAGCCTCGTACTTCTGTTAACCTGTCCACATATTCAGGAGGGATCTGATTGGCTGCTGCAGGTCGGGAAGATTATCCAGACGAGAGCCGAGGGAAGCAGATTCCCCTTGATGAGGTTTGTTAGCAGCAGCGTTGACTGATGACTTCTGTGTGACATCAGACACGACCTCACTGTTGTAGAAATCCAGTGAAAGTCTGCTTTCATCCAGGCCGTCAAAGATGAACAAAAGTTTACAGACAGCGAGCTGCTCTGCTGTGACCTTCTGTAATGTTGGATGGAAAACATGGAGCAGCATGAGAAGACTGTACTGCTCATCTTTGATCCAAGTTCAGCTCCCTGAATGAAAACAGGATCAGCAGACTGACATCTTGGTTTTCCAAACCCTCTGCCCAGTCCAGAGTGAACTTCTGCACAGAGAAGGTTTTTCCTTCAGTCACACGTTTACATCTCCTCTTCAGACTGATCTTATATTCATCTAAAACCTCCTGAAGACCACCATCTGCTGAAAGAGAAGAAAAAAATGTGAGGCTAAAGACACAAAATTGTATGGTTTTCATTGCTAACATAAAAACAATTCTTATATGAAGAATTCTTCCTATGAAGACATAAATTTGATAAAGTCCACCTGAATCAAGTAAAAAAGCGTCACAAGTGATTTTTACATTTATTGTTGATTGATTATTTAAGGGAAGACAAAGTTATTTGGTGAAATATCAGAAATGTGTTGGTGTTTGATTGACAGCAGAGGCGACAGGCTGAGCCTCAGCAGCTCTTCATCCAAATCTTCATCTTTAAACACAGAGCTTTCTCTCTGCTCATCAGCACAGACAGTGTTGATCCAGTCAGTTTAGCTACAGACGTTGGCTTTGGTTTGAGTTAAGAGACCATCTCAGGTTGGTCTCTATTGACATGTTACCAATCAGAGCCACATCAGCTGGAGATGCATGAATTCATGGTTTGACACAACGGAGGTGCAAAAAAACAACAAGAAGACAAAGTTAACATGTTGTAAACTGCAGCGTACAAACTGAGGACAGACAGTGTTTTGTTAGCAGAGGTGGTGAAGTGAGACCCTGTTTAACATCTGGAATAACCAGTGTTGATATCAGCAGGAAGGTTTTTAAACTGTTAAATGTGCTGCAGCTGATGAGCTCTTTAATTATCTACTGAAGCCTGCTAACTGATGTTAGCGGTGCACTTTTCCTCAGTGGATGTTTGTTTGGTCGCTTGTTCAACAAGTCGCTCTGCAGGATGAGACGTCTGTTTGTAAGTTAGAGAAGAAGGAGACTTTAAATGAACTTTAAATGTAAATATATTTATAATAATCTTAAATGTTCGTGCTGTATGAAACAACAAATGTGTTCAAACAACAGGTCGTGTTTTCAGACATGATGACAGCAGCAGACAGATGTTCAGTCTTACTTTGTACACTGCTGGTCTGACTGGCTGTCTGCAGTCCAGCTCTTGTTCTGGATCTTTCTCCACACTGGGGACAGGAGGAGTCTCCTGATGAAGCAGACTGGTCCCAGTATGAGGTGATGCACTGTCTGCAGAACCAGTGTCCACAGCTGGTAGAGACTGGATCCTTCAGGACGTCCTGACACGAAGCACAGCAGGACGGCTGCTCCTCCACAGAAACATGACTCCTCTTCCTCTCTTCTGTGAAGACATTTCTTTATCACTAAAATGATTTGTTGGTTGTTGTTGAAAATATCAGATTTGTCCAACACTGTCTGGAAGCTTCAGATGGTCACAGAGAAAAGTCAAAATGTTTTTACTTTTCTGTCTGAATTCAGGATTCAGTCTGTAATAAAAATGATTGTTTCTTTTATTTCAACTCTTCTGCTTTCATCAACACTAATTTACTGTTTTTTCCTGTCTGTCAGTCTTATTAAACATTTAGTGATCTGCTTGTAGTTTGTTATTAAGACAAACTCACAATAAAAGTCTCCATTAAAGAGAGCTGATTAAGTCCTTTACTGTTTTAAGGTCCACTTACTAATGATTCAAAGCTTTCAGCTGGAAGCTCTCAATCATTAGTAAGTGGACCTTTGAATTTTCACAATATTTGACAAAAGTAGTGAAAAGAACAAACTCAAAGCTTCAACACACAGAATCAAGATGAGCAAAGCTTTTCTACAAATGCTTTTTCACCTCATGTTGCAGAATTATGATATGAAGTGATTCAAGATGCATCTGTTAGATCAGAACAGCTGATCTGAGAAGAGCCAAACAACAACATGTTCTGAGGACAAATATGAGAAAATGAACTTCACATTTGAAGAACTTTCTTTCAGATTCTGAATAATTTCAAAGAATCACAATGACTTCTACATGAGGACAAAAATATATAAAGATTTTCATGAAGTTTAAATTCTGAAATGGAGGTTCTCTGGTGTTTTGCCACAGAAATAAAATAAGATAAAACAGTATCTGAACTAATAGTTCTGCATCATGAATATAAATCTTTTAGCAAGAACATTTTATCTCCATCAGGTCAGTTTACAGTAAAAACAGTCTCTTACTTTGTGTCTGATGGTCCAGGTTCATTACTGAAGACTGGATGAAGCTCTTTGGACCGATCACTCTTCATAGACAGACAGCTGGATCCTGCAGACTCTGATCTGTCCTCCTCTTCCTCCACACAAACACTCATCTTCTGATCTGAGGTCAGTCTGAGAGGTAAAACAGAGACACTGACTGTGAGCTCAGAACATTCAAGAAAAACAAGTTTGATTAAGAGTCAGAGATGAGACAGAGAGAACAGGAAGTAACACACAATCTTTATCACACACACACACACACTGTGTATTACCGCACACACACACACACACACACACAGTATACATTATAATAAAGCAGCTCTCCACCTGCTCAGCTTGTTTTCTTGAGTTATTGCAGGTTTCATGTGAATTATTCAGCCAATCAGCACTTTGTGTCCCACAGATGAATCAAAGTGTTGAGTTCAGTCTAACATTTCTCTCCTCTACAGTCCTCAGGAAGAAAACTGACTCAGAGACTCTGACAGTGAAATAATAAACATGTTGGATTAATACTCACCCTGCTTCGATCTTCAGTTTTCTCCTTCTGCTCTGTCGACTCAAAATGGAGTCTGAACTGACTGAACACTTTCAGGTTTCCTCCCTTTTCTCACTTAACTGGATTACCTGGTTAGTGTGGCTCCTCCTCTTTCCATTCATAAGAAATCAGAGTTCATCCAAGTGTGTGTGTGTCTGTGTGTGTGTGTGTGGTGCTCACACAGATCAGCTGTTTATCATGATGTGTTTATGAGCATCTCTTGGCCTGAACAATTTGAATTAAAATGAGTTTTGGTCTGAATGTTGGTATGTTTTCTCATCTTTTCTTTAAATGATGATAATGATTTTTTATTGTTTAAAACCAAAGTACTTTTTTCCTTGATAGTTTCTTTTTCAGAGTTAAAGGAAACTTCATCTTCATGTTTCACTGGATTTGGAGCTTTCTGGGGGGCAGTAACTTAGAAAAAAATCCCTAAAGGGATTAATTAGGTAACTCTTCCTTTTCTTTTTGTTCTGTGTGATGTCTTAAACTTCATCACTAAAAAAGAGCAAAAGAGACTTCTTTCTCACCTCAAGAAATTCAAAGAGAAACTGTTCCTCCATTTTTATTCAGCCGTCATTACAAGTCTCATCTTTCTCTGTAACTGTTAAGGTTGGTGCAGGGTGAAGTGGAGTCTAGGACCCAGTATGCAGACAAGGCAGGAGGCAGAGTAGATAGTATGACTCTTTTATTACCAGACACAAAGGAACACAGGTAAACCGGAGGAACAGACAGGCAGGAACACGGGAACACAGGAACAAGGCAGGAACACACATGAGTTGGTAGCACAGCACAGACTACGCAACAAAGAACAAAGGCGAAGGACAGACATAAATACACTGTGGGGGAAAGGGAAGTGGAAACAGGTGAGGAGACTAATAGGAGACAGGTGAAACTAATTGGGGCAGAGCAGGTAATCAAATGGGAGGGAAACACAAAGGACAGGAAGTAAAGTGCTCACAAGTGAGGAGAGGCAAAACACAAAAATAAAACAGGAAGTGCACACAGCCAGACAGGAACAAGAACTAACAGAAAACAATATAAGGACCGGGAAACAAGAAACGAGATGGGCACCAGGGACACGACAAACACAAGGAAGACAATGAACACAAGACAGGAAAACACAAAGGGGCACAAGAAACAGACAACATGCAAACCACAACAGTAACAGTCTGGTGAGACAGCTCAGACAGCAGACACTACGTATTACCATTACACAGGAATAAACATCCTATTATCTGAAAAACATATACCTGGAAAACTATGTTTCTTCAACAACACCTGCAGCTGTGATGAAAGTATTTCAAGAATCTTTACAGACTCTTCTGAACATCTGGATGAAAAATGATTCTGTCTGTTATTATTATTAATATTAAGATTGTAAAAAGTTCTTCATGCAGTCATTAAAAGGAGCCTTAAAAAATATTCAAAAGTTCAGTAATGCTTTGCACATAATCAGAATTGCCACACTAATAAATCACATCATCAGTTTAGCCATATTCTACCGTAGTGTGTAAGGAAAGAGGAAACTCTCTCACTCTGTCACTGCACAGCTCAAATTATATTTAACAAGAGGAAATAAGAATTTCAAACTTTTAACAGTTTATGATCTACAGCTACAGAAAAATATAGACCACCACAGAATATGTAAAGGAATCAGCTGGAATCAGTTGTGACTCAGTTGTGAACACAAAAACCAGTTTTACAGAGACAGTTTAAATCTCCTGTGTGACCTCTGACCTCTGGATGTTCACAGTGAGGTTGAGCCAAACACGTGAAATTGAACCAGCAGACTTCTCTGTTTCTGTGTTTGCAGTGACGAGACCCGAGAGGCTCTGCTCAGCTGGAGCAAACACGATGACGAGGCAGAGCGCTTCTGTGTGGTTGATGGTAATATTCAATCATATCTATTATATAATCAATAATATTGAGTTCAGCAGCTGAGCAAACGACTGAACGAACAAACAACAACACACTTTGTTTAAATATTAAGTGAATTACCAACTGTTCTGATAATCAATTAATCGTTTCAAGTCTGTTTTTTTTAGAAAGAGTGTCCAAATTCTCTGATTTCAGCTTCTCAACGTGAATATTTTCTGATTTCATTAATCCTCTGTGACAGTAAACTGAATATCTTTTGATCTGTGGATTTGACATCACTTTGGGGTAAGATTATCTGAATTCAGCCATCATCCATTTTATTATTCACACCTGTGCTTTTACTACTGTGACACGTCAAAATGTCACCAGGAGGCCCAGAGCTGGAGACACTGACCATGGACCACAAAGTCTCCACTGTCAACTATCTAATAAATTCATAAAATGCACCAAAAGATCTTTTTAAAATTTCTGGTGTTAAAAACCCTTGTGTGGTGTGCAGCTCTGTCAGATCCTATTCAATGTCTTTTAAAAGAAAAGATATGTAATTATTTTTCAACTCCAGACTCATTGGCTGTGGTGCATTTTCTGTGAACATATAAAAGAACGTATTTTCAATAACTGCTCACTGTACACCCCCCCTCTACACATTTATATTATATTTGTGGTGGTCGGGTCCACTGGAGCTGACGGTAACAAGTGTAGAAACTGTAGGTGCTGTGTACTTTCACTCTCTCCTCCTACTACCTGGGCCTGCTGTTAGTTTGTGTGTTTATGTGTTTATGTATGCATGTTATATTTCCAACATCGGTTCACTTTCTGTTTCCCGCACATTTTACCTTCTGTCTTGTGGGAACCTTTCTATATTTTCTCAGGCTCTGTCCCACCTGCAAATTGGGGGGAGGACACAACAAATAAATAGTGTCAAGTAAGGTTGAAAATCCCTCTCTGCCATCACTATGAAGGCCTTACAACAGGCCCACCTAGGAGCAGTAAGGTACTGTTCATCTAAAGATAACAGGAATCAGGGGTGCTTTCCACCGAGGCAATGTAACACAATGCATATACAAGCAAGAGCAGTATGTAACCATATATGATGATTAAAGTAACTATGACCGAGAGTTAAGTAAAATGTGAAATAATTAATGAAGTGATTTTTGAGATTTTATAATATTTTAATGAATCAATATGAATGATTTGATGAAATGATCGTGTATAAGAGGTGTAAAAAAAACTGTTGATTTGTGTGTTGTAATCATCTTGTGACTGTCTTGTGACAATGAAGTCATCCTTAGCCAAAACGGGAAAAAGAAGAAGTAAGCTTGACCAGCGACTGTAACCAATGATAAGGTCAGATATGAAAATATAACCAAAAAAGGGATTAAAGTGGGCATCAACTGTGTATCAGACCATATCACGTAAGAATAAATTATAAAAAGGTATAAAAGGGAGAGTAAAAGGGAAGTTTAGTGTTAGTCTTCGGGGGATCTTCGGCAGCAGCGGAGACCTGATGTCAGATCGACCACATCTAGGCATTAAAACTCCAGCTGAAAAATCACCACAAGAGAGAGAGTTTTTGAGCAGTTATTCAACATCAAGAAATTTCCAGATTGACTTCAACTGAAAATAGAGGATCGACCGAACGAAGATTATCCATCGCCACCCAGTTGAGGAACTTCAAATCAAACTCTGGACATTCTCTCCGCTCATGCAGCAAGATTGTGAACACTGTATTATTTTGGACTTTGTACAAGGTCAAGATTTTTACCAGATTTCACAACTCGGCTGAAAAGAAGAACTGCTGTGGCCAAGTGGCTCTTCTCTTTTTCTCTATTTTTGGGACATTTTCCACACAGCAACAGCCTCTGATTCAGGTCATATTATTGAACTTTTAATCATTAAATTTTTAAATGAACTATTAACTTTAATTTAATTTTAATTATTCAACTATTATTTTAATCGTAATTTTTATGCTGTATGCTTGCCCTTGCCTATTTCTTTTGCAATAAAACTAAACACTGCAATTAAAGTATAGAATCTGGACATTGGATTTTTGATTGGAAAAGTGTTTTGGGTAATAGGGTGTGTCATCATCACAGAGGTTCTATTTTTTGGATTACTCTAGCCAACAAAATCAACCGACCCTTGGGACCTGCTGTCCAGGTCTCTAAATTTATTCCTAGTAACCACACCAAGTGCCAGGATCACTTAGAGGAGAGCTGCCGTGAACGGGCGTGGCCGATCGGGTACTGGGCTCATTGGCTATTCAGCCTAGTGCCAGGTTGGAGGTAGCAGGGTAGACGCTCGGATGTAGGCAGTGAGAAACTAGGCGAGTCTCCTCGACACCAGCTTAAATTATCCCTAAAGTAAACTACTAGGTAATACCTATAGGCTATTAGGGATCGGACCCTTTGAACGGAGAGCTGGTCCAGTTCCACCTGTACAGGGGAAAACTCGGGATTCAACACTTGGCGCCCAACGTGGGGCTCGACTGAAAGATTCATCGAGCCTGAGGAGGAACCCCGGTGGAGAAGTAACCACCGTTCCAGCGGAACGACCCGAGAGAAGAGGCGTGCAGCGGGAAGACACCGCCCGAGCGCCGGAAGACAGCGGACCTGAAGGAGGATTGCTCATCAATACGTGAGTATAAGCCTTCAAGCAGGGACCTGCCAGAAGAAAACACCTCGTCAAGATCTTTGAGGATCAGCGGGGGACGAGCGACCGACAGGGGACAGCCAGGCTGGACCCAGAGAACGGCGCTGAATAGCCAGAAGAGGCTGAAACTCATCCCTGACTCAATGCGCGCTAAGAGAGGCTTTGAGGAGCAGCCGACTCGAGAAGACAAAGACAAGCTGCGGCTGTGAGAATCTGAGACAGAGATGGCGGCAGCGGCAGAAGGCGCAAGGATTGGCATCGGATCATTCAGTGGAGCACCAGGACGACCAGGAGGGCCGACCTGAGGAGCGACCTGATGAGACGGTACCCGCATATCTTCAAGTCTCCACACAGACTCATCGTGTGGGGAGAAGGAATCCGGAACATGGAGCCCAGCAATGCAGAAGTACTTCATAGATGAGATGCCGACGTACAACGTGGGTCAAATAGAGAGCATAGCAGAGGAACTGCTACCAGAGCTAGATGCCAAGGGACATTATTATGCTCGCACCTTCACGAGAGATGGGCAAGCCTTGGTGATTGTCAAGACACCAACAAAGATCAAGACAAAAGCTGACGTCCTTGAGTGGCTGACCTGGTGGGTGAAACAGCTGAATACCACCTGGGCAGGCTGCAACATCGAAGCCCTGATAAGCCCCAACAAGAAGTACGACGCAGTTGTGAAGATGACAGCAAACGTACTGGGCATTGAGAGCATCCTAGAAAATCCAGAAACGAGAGCAGCCGGCCAGTACAGTGAGTATAGAGAGATAATAGGCAAATTGAAGGAGATAGGGGCTGAACTAGGAGCACTAGGCCGAAGAAGAAGAAAGAGAAGGCAGTGTAATAAGGTCCTCATCCGACTGGAACCTGGATGGATCCCCAGTTAGGAACCTCTCAGAGAAAAGACTCACTCAGAGCCAATCCATCGGAGACAACAGGAAGCGAGAAGGGCGAAGCCTCCAGTCAAGAAAGTGATGGTGAGAACGGGCTGGAAGAAACCCCAGGGGCTTCTGATGAAGAGAGGCAACCCCTTCCTACGAAGGTGAGGAATGACTTGACGCCTATATTAGGTCAACTGGCGGGGATGAGGTCGAAGCTGGAAAAGCAGAACAAGCACCTGGCCCTGCAAAGGCAGCTCCTTCAGAATTCAATGGAAGCAGCCAGCCGGAGTCAGTGGGAGCCAGAGTCCAGTGAGGAAGAAGAACCGGCTGCGCCCCATCCAGGGCCTACCTACGCCAAAGAAACCCGGTCGTAAGCATAAAACTAAATCCTCTCTCTCCCCAGGTCTGGACTGAGAGACGATGAACACCTCCCGGAGCTAACCCCAATGCCATCAGGAGCTCGGCCGGTTTGGTGACCAAGTGGGCTTCAAAGCCTACCACTGGATCGGAGACCCCTGGGACATCGATGGCCACGCACTGCTGGTGCTCACAGATGACAACCTGAGAGTGCGAAACCGGACTTTCCGAACACCAGCTGGCAGACCGAGCGGGGAAGAAGTTTAAGGATGAGGTTGAAGAAAGGCGGACCAGAAGACTGGGCGAGGCAGAAGAACAACGGCAAGTGGTCATGATAAGCGGTAATAGGCTGCCGTACTATGCTGTTATGTGCCTGCCGATTGAAGAGTACCCAGGTAAAGAAAAGTCGCCTGCATACAGAGAAGACATGCTGAAAGCCCTCGAAAGGGGGGTCGGTCGACCGAGCCAAAGAGTTCCACCTCAGGAGAGTGGTGATCTGCGTGGACGGGCTGAGATCCGGCCACATGCAGTGGGAGGAAGCCGAGAAGACAGCTATGGCCTTAGTAAATCTCCACATGCGGATGCTGCGGGTCTGAAAGGGTCCGTCAATGAACTGGTGGTAGTCACATCAGCAAAACAAGACCAAGAACGAAGGCAGAGAGTCCTGGTGGAAGCCCATGGCAGTGAGGAGCGACGACGAGGCCGAGCCCGGTCATTACCCCGTACCTGGGAAGTGACGCCCCCAACAGAGGCAAACACCAGACCATCACCCGGGTGAGGAACGAGTGGGGAGAGAACTGCGAGCAGTGGAGTGGTACGACCCCAGGCCAGAGCTTCCCTCACGATCCCCGAGGCAACAACATAACCAACCTATGACAGACGAGACAGAACCGACCTCCCAGATGCGGGAAGAAAGAGTTTATTCCAACTACCGTGAGAGCCACCCCTCGCAGGGACGACGCAGCAGAAGCCTGGGTAGAGCCGACGACTCCGGAGGTGAGGGTGTCTGAGCCATCTACTCCAGGGCCCCTACGTGAGGAATCACCGGTATGCAAGGCAAGCACTCCATGGAAGGTTGATTCGCTGAGCAACCGAGCAAACGTCTCAGAAGAAGACGACGACCTGCTGTCCACAGCTGAGCAGACAGTTGAGGAGCGTAAAGAACTGAAGATAGGTCGTCGAAGGGGGGAGAAGAAAGAAATAGAAATCCTCGATGTAAGACAAGCATCTGAGAAAATGGCCCGCGACATCAGAGTGGAGCCTGTGAGAACCAGAGATGGACGCCAGGCATATGCTCCAGAAGTTGGGCAGACCGGGTATGAGATTCCCGAAATATGGATAACCGACCAGAGCGAGAAAAAGACACTAGGAGTAACAGCGACGGCAGGAGAATGGGCAAATGTTCTTATGATGCCCTTCTACCCCACTCTTACAAGCTGTAAGGAGCTGACCAGTAAGTTCCGTGTGGCGTACATGGGGGTCGCCCATGATGTCTTGCTGAAGGAAAATGAAGAAAGCCGCCCTAGAGGAGTCTCGCTGGTGGCGGGTCGGAAGAGAGAATGAGGAAGAAAATCTAGACGACAACGAAGAAGAAAGCTCACCCGTACCCCAGCTACAGACCAACATGATAAGACTCGACGTGCCGACGGAACCAGTAAAAGTTCCAGCCGATGGGCAAGAGTTCAGAGAATTCAAGAAGATCAAAGCACTAGTTCGAGAGCAAAAGGGTCAAATGAAGAGATCAGAGGGTACTTGAAAGAAGTGTGGCACCTCGTCGAAGGAAGCACAGAGTGCGAAGAAGCCAGGAGGCTGTGGTTAGGTCATGTAACCAGCCAACATATTGATCGGAAAGAACCGGCAAGAAATCACTATGAAAGATTGGTGCTTGAGGATGAAGACGACGAGGATGCCCACATCGCGAGAGCTCGAGCTGGGCTGGTTAGACCAAGGCCAGACATTGGCCCAGGTATGGCACAACTTGAAGCAGGTAATCGTGCCCAAAAGATATGTAAAGGCCCTAAGAGCAGTCACAAAGGGACATCGATCGGGTGAAGTAGACTTTGTCAAAATGCCTACCAATGAAACGACAGCAGTGGTACAGATGGACGCTGCAGTAAAGAGTTGGGACCTGGAACGCCAATTCTGGGAGGACAAAAGAAAGAAAGAAGTAAAGCAGCAACCTAAAACCACAGAGAAACCAGCTCCAAAGCAGTATTCACAACCGCAATACACCAGGCCCCAGGGGAACCCAGCCAGGGGACCTCCAGGCGCCTGGGGACAGCAGACAGGAGCTCAAGCAATTCCACTCCACCAAAGCCAAAGCCAAAGCTGGCTGCTGCTGCCCACTGAACAGGAGAGCACCTGCCGGATGAAGAATACCGCAAGTTGACACCAGAGCAAAAGAAAGCCCTCCGAGAGGTCCGTCAGGCGACCACCGGAGGGCAGAAGAAGTAATGGCAACGAAAGGCGCAGGGTCACCCTGGAGAAATGCCTACTGGGTGGGGGACGACATCTACACCAAAGTCGGATGGAAGAACCCTATTTAGTAGACTCAGGGGCTGAGGTGTCGATGACCCGCAGAAGCCTTGAAACCAAAGGACACCTGAAGGTCCAGTTGGCGAACGGGACCCTAGAAGAGATGCCGTTTGGGATATGGAAGAGGATAGTATGGTTAAAAGGACCTTACGATCTCATCACAACAAGGGACTTAAAAGAGTTACAACTGCCTAAGAAACTACGACGATCGCTGAGACGCCGTTTGGACAAGCTACAAGCCAGAGTGGTGAGACTAGAACCAGCCCAGAGCAAAGCCACACAAACGAACTGGTACAAACCAGTAGACGTGACAGAGACTACAGAACAAAAGATTCAGGAGAGTGATTTCTCTCCCAAAGGCAAAGAAAGGTTGAAGCAGATTATTGCTCAGGCCAACGTGGCAAGGTTCAAGAACGACTGTGGAGATCTAGGGGGCAAACATACGTCCACACCATCGAGGGAGGAGTGCACCCGCCGGTGCGCCAGTACCCCTTGAATCCGGGAGCTGTGGAGGAGATGGACAAGATAGTGAGGGAGCTCAGTGCCCTAGGAATCATTAGGGAAGAGCCAAGCCCCATCACCAACAGCCCGATTCAAGCAGTAAAGAAACCAGAGTCCGCAGGAGGAGGTTGGAGACCAGTTATCAACTTCAAGGCTCTCAACCGACGAACCATAGCCAACAGAGCTAGCCTGATAAACCCACAAGGGGCTCTGAAAACTTTGCAGGTCAAGAAGTACAAATCATGCATTGATCTAGCAAATGGGTTCTTCTCCTTGAGACTAGCCAAACAGTCCCAAGGAAAGACAGCCTTCACCCACAAAGGAAAAGCCTACGTCTGGCAGCGTCTCCCACAGGGATACAAGAATTCACCCAATGTATTCCAATCAGCGGTCATGGACGTCCTGAAAGACCTAGGAGCGACCATCTATATCGATGATGTGTTCATCGCGGATGACACAGAAGAAGAACACTTGGAGAAACTGCAAAAGGTGATAAAGAGACTCACAGAAGCAGGTTTGAAACTCAACTTGAAGAAATGCCAGTTTGGACAATTCGAGGTGACTTATCTAGGCTTTCAAGTAGCTGCAGATCTAGGACTGTCAGAAGGCTACAAAGAGAAGCTAGAGCAGATCACCCCGCCAAAGTCTGAAAACGATCTACAGAAGATTTTGGGACTCTGCAATTACGTTAGAGACCATGTACCACACTACCAAAAATATGCAAAACCGTTGTATGCATGCCTGAAGAAGAAAAAAGGAAGACCCTGAAGGTCAGCCTCAAGCTCAATGGACTTGGACAGCGACAGACCAGGAAAACCTGGAAAAACTCAAGAAAGCTATTCAAGAAGCTGGTAGGTTAGAGCCAAGAAGTCTGACCGCCCGTCTGGTGGCAGAGATAAGTTGCGAAGACGACGATGCCATGGTGAGAGTTAACAACGAAGGAGGAGGAATGGTAACTCTATGGAGGCTTTGCCTCTGTGGCTCTTTATCACAAAATGTAGAGATTATATCAAGAGAATAGTTTGTTATAAATACATAACCAGAGGGAGTATTACCTGAGCACTCAACCACATTGGTCGGGAAATAGCAGGAGTGATATGAGAAACACAGTGAGAGAAAAGAGGCGACACTGAACATGTCCTTTAACAAGACCTAACTCAAGCCCAGAATATAATTTGAAATGTCAGCCAGCAGTATGTGAAGCTGATAAAACATAACGTGTGATATTCTTTGGAACAAAATAAAAGCAGGTCTCTAAACTGACTCTGTGTGTGTGGAGTCTTTTAGCTGAATTGTCATTCACGTTGTTTTATTTCTGTCTTTTAATTCATTAGAAATAAAAACAGAATTGTGAGTCTGCATTAAGTATGTTTATAAAGTACTGTTGTTCACTGTTGAAAAAAAAATACACACTCAAATCAGTACAAACTGGTAACCAAGATTTATCTTTTATTTTTTAACTTTTATTATAGAGACAGTTGAGCACTGGCTCATTTGGACCAACAGTAACAATTATACAACACTCAACAGTGTAAAATGCAACTATTATATATGAATAAAAAGCAATTCAGATTTCCTCACATATAGTTTAAGAAAATCACAATCAGGAGATTTAAAGCAGCTCTATGGAGTTTTTAACTGGTTATGAAAAAAAAAATACTGATGCCTCTTTATGACCAAGATAAACAAACATGACCAACAATGAGAATAATTTTTATTTCTATGAGTTTCTGATAGTTATTCTTAATGCTGCCACCAGGTCAGATTACTAAACTTCAGACTAAACTTTTCTGGGGTTTGCTCTGTCCAAATTCAAGTTGCTTCATCTGCTAACTGCCTCCTTTGACCACAGGGACCGCCAAAATCAACACAACAAGAAACAACCAAAAAAAAAAGTTCCATTGAGCTGCTTTAAATTAAAACATTATAATAAAAAAGGTTTAAAATATAGATTAATCAATACACCTTAGATAAAAGCAATGTTAAAATCAATTTGTGAAATGTTAAAAAAAAGTTTAAAAACAATATGACATCACAGACCAGCCCCTTCTTATTGGTCAGGCTGCGGCCCAAAGCAGTGATCCCTATAATCACATGTATCTGCCACAAACACAAGAAATAAACAAGCAAATAAAAAAAGTTATGTTTACATTAAATCATGTTATACATTATAAACAGATGCTGAAGTGACATCTGCGCTGTGGCTTCATGGTCACCATCAAATCTGACTTCAAACCTTGAAAATGTTTTTTTTCTCAGTATTCCTATTTTGTATTTTTACAGTTGTTATGGGTTTAAAGTCCATTTAATCAATATTACATTATTGCTAAACACTTTTTTCTTTACACCCACTCCCTCCTCATATTTAAACTATCATGTACTTTGCACATTGTTAATTCATTCATTTTGCAAAAATAATAATAACATCACACACTCTGAGTTCATGTAGGTTTTTGTTTTGATCCAAGATGTTAATTAAAGAACCTTAATCTCTCTCTCTGTCTGTCTTCAAGTTCAAATTCAAATGTTTTCTAAATCAACTATATAATTCATTCATTGAAGACAATGATAAATGAGTACTTGAGTTGAAAAAAGGGGATAAACCTGATGATGAGCAACATTTGTGTATTAAGTCTCTTCCTCTCTCCTGGTCCTGGTCCTCCAGGTCACAGCGACAACAACAGCACAGAGGACCACCAGCAGCCCGCTGAGCAGAGACCACCTCCCTTTGTAGAAGGTGGAGTGGATCCCAAAGGGCTCTCTGTACATTAGAACAGTTTTGGTTGTTGACACACACTGGTAATCTGACCACCGAATAACTGCACACCAATACTCCCCAGAGTGTGCCAGTGAGGCATTAGAGATAACCAAGCTTGCATTGAGGTGGATGGTCACTCCTCTCAGGTTCAGTTTTGTTTCTTCAGGAATTACACCAACGGTTCTGCCCCCTGTTTGGTTCGACTTGATGAACCAAAAGTGTCGCATATACTCTCCCACATCTCTGCATCTGAGAGTGACCTCGTCTCCCTCTGAGAAGAGCTCTACAACAGGTGGGCCAAATGTGGGACACACCACCAGCCAAAAAGTTTTGCTGCTCTCAGAGGTTTCACAGGTGTACCGACCTGAGTGATTCAATGTTAGCGATGGAAACGACAGCGAGTAGTTTCGGTCCATCTCAGTGTAGGACTTTGAATCGGACTTTGTCCAAAGTGGGGGTTGGTCATCACTGAAATCAGTAACAGTGCACTGCAACTCAGCCGACTCTTCCATCAAGTGGTAGATAACCTCTATTACAAGGTGAAAGTATACACGGTGACTGCTGACACACTGATGTTTGTTCATCACCAGACAGGTGTACATGGTATAGTCTGTTTTTCTGAAGTTGGATAAATGAAGCACTGATGTGTTTTTCATATTGTCCCTTACTAATATTGTACTGTCCCAAAACCCTCCTTTTACTGCATCTTTCTTATATCTATACTCACTTTTAAGCCACATGATATCCAGATTATCAGCTGCTCCCTCACACGGTATGTCCACTTCTCCTCCAAGTGACACTGCAATTGATTTGGTCTCACCTATTGTACTACAAACAGTGATCCTGATGTTGTTCTCATACGTCACTTTGCCCTCGGTCCAACACTCCTCTTGGTACTGGCCAGAGTCTGAATGAGTCAGGTTGTGGATCATTAAAGAAGAAAAATGAGTCCAGTTGAAAAATAAAAGTCGTTGTTTCAAGTCTTCAGGAACTGTGGAGTTCTTGGTCCAGAGGTCTGAGGTATTCCACAGGACAAGTTTCTCCTCATCAACAAATCTGGAGATCAGGCAGAAGTCGGCCTCCTCTGTGAGGTTAAAGGTCAAAGAGTCGCTTTCCTTTTCAATCTCATGTTCTTCTGCTTGGATGTTGTTGATGAGAGCGAACAGCAGGAAGGAGAGCTGGACTGCAGCCATTCTGCTCTGAGGTCTCCTTGTGAGTGTCGTGCAAACGTCGCCTCTGCTCGCCTCATAAATTCTGTAGCTCGTCAGCAGCTTCTCGTGTTTGTAGTAACGTGACTTCTTTATCTCATTATCACAGGAAACGTTGAATTTGGCTCTGTATCAAGTCATCTCTGTCCTTTGATTGTACTGATATTTTGAGGTAATTTTTAGACATGTACAAGATGTTATCTTGAACATTGAATTTGCTGTCAGGTTTTTATATTATTTTCTTGCAACATCTGACACATCTGACATGTTTGTCTGCTGTGCTTAATTAATGCATCAGTGAAAGATTTTGTCATACACAGTGAGGATGCTGTTATGTTGAGCTAAATGCTAATGCAGCATGTTCACAGTGACAACAGTAACCTGCTCATTTTTAGCAGGTGTCATTTTTACCATGTTCACCATTTTATTGTGCAGGTCATCTTTAGTGTTTTTGCTTATTAGCACTAAACACCATGAAGAGCTGAGAATGCTGATGTCAGTAGTTTTGCAGGTATTTTGTGGCAGTAAATTAAATGAATGAAATAAAAAATAGTTGAGACATTTTCATGACTGACTGACGTGTTTCTCCTAACGTTAGGTCACATGTTCCCTCTGCTTCACTCCATGCTGCAACTGGACGACTTCACCGGGAGGAAACAGATGATCAATTTACCGGCTGAATACTGATCAGTATTAAATTGAGACTGTTTCATAGGAAGTAAAAACTCCATAGAGCTGCCGTAAATTTAATGGTCATGTGATTTTTCTTCATGAAATGCCAAGGAATTTGAGCTGTTTTTCATGCATATATCACAGTAGTTTCTTTCAGTTTTTCATCCATCCATTTTCTTCTGCTTTTCCAAGGCCAGGTCACGGAGGCAGCAGGCTAAGCAAGATGGACTAGATGTCCTTCTCCCCAACAACACATTTCAGCTTCTCTGGTGGTATCCTGAGGATTTTCTAAACCAGAACCACATCTTCTTGGGGGATTATAGCCAGCTATAATAATTAAAGATTAAAAAAAAAAAAGTTAAAACTTGCTTCCCAGTTTTTAACTTCATTGTGATGTATGACTGTAATTATGGAGCCCCCTAAAGGGACATGTGCAAACCCTCCCCCCCAAAAAAAAAAAGAGAATAAACAAGTACAGGACACAACAAGAGAGACAAATGGGATCAGAAGGAGCACAGGGAGGGAGAAACACCAGGAGATAGCAGTGGCACAGGGCAGGACTGTGACATGTAGTTTATCTGTCTGTGCTGCTTTCATCTTTGAAAATAATTCATATTTTTATTAACACACTTGACAAATGAGCAGACTGTGAATATTAAACAGTAATTATTTACGTGGATCAACTTCTCAGAAAGGAGAAGCATCACCGAGTGACAATTATAATCTGATATGTACTTGGAAATGAGAGAAAATTGAGCTGAAACCACTGAGGCTGTCATATCTTCAAACACAGATAATCAGGAGATTCATGGGGAAAACAATTTCTGAGAAGTGTGTGCTGTTCTGATCTGATCCTCAACTTGCTTTGTGTTATCTAAAAACATCAGAAACCTGCAGAAGAAAACACAAGCAGGCCGAGCTGACCAGTCACAGTCAAATCAGTTTAATATTCATAGTTAAAGTTATAATATTGTGAAACTTTCATGGACAGTGCTTCCTTGCTGAGCTGTGACAGACAGACGATAACACAGAGTGGGAATTTGGTACTAAAAAGACTCACTTGGTTTGTCTGACTTAATCTTCCAAAGCCTCCTATTAGCTTTAGATGAAGTTCAGTTTTAAATGAAACAACAACAAATTCTTACATCCTCCATCACTCACAACAAAATAGCTTTAATCTGTTTTATTTTTTGTGGACAGGAGGAACAAGTACAATGACCAGCAGTCATCCTTTCAATTTATATACAGGCATGTGAGTGTAGTTTTAATATGGACTTGAGAAATGTGAACATTAAGTAAGACCCCTCTGAACACACCTGTCTTACCACTTGGTGCACTGGTGATATTAAATTGATTAACAGCATCATTTAGTTGGACCTTAAGCTGTGAATGTTTTGAATGTGGCCCTGAATATAATTTTAAATGTCAGCCAACAGTATGTGAGTCTGACAGAAACATTATGTGTGTGAATGTGTGATAGTCTTTGTCACACACGAGTAGAGGAGAAATGGCAGAGCTACAGATCAAAATGGAAGAAAGACCGATAAAGAACATTTCTCTTTATCATGGTTGCGGGTGCTGTTGATTCGCTCGCAGGCCACACTCATGTGATACCACAGATATAACACACATTTACATTTCCTGATTATTTTATCAGAAATCATGTTGCGTAACATCACTTTGTGTTAGAATACAGAAGTTAGTCAGGCAGGATTTAAAATGTCTGAAATCATTTTAAGATGACTTGTCTTTACTGTCAGTTTGTTGACAGTATCAGAACAAAAGTGTTGAAAAGTACATTTAGTTAAGTATAATTTTGTGGTACTTGTACTTAACCTGATTCTAATCAGAGTTATTGTGTGCTGGGTCAGCAGTCTGACTCCCTTTTGGAGGGAGGTGTTGTAATTCTAATTTGACTTTCATTACTGTGCAATGTTTATTTATCCCTTTTCCTCATATGTAAGGTTGGATTTGAGGACGTGGAGAAATGAGAGGAAATGAAAAGTACAACAAAATAAAATAGGAAGTGTGCAAACATAAAACATGGAGCAGGATGAGAGGACAAGACGAATGGAAAGAAGGAGACATTACTGTGATCGATTTTAGTTTGAAACAGTATCTGCACTATTACTTCATAATTATAAATATTATATTATATATAAATATATAAGACAGAGGTCAAAAAGGTCACTCACTTTGTGTGTGATGGTCCAATAATAATAATCTTTTTACAGTGACACTGTGAGGACTCGCCTCCCCTGTGGGGACAAGTACCCAGAACACGAAACCATTCAACACCTGGTTTAAGGTTCAAGTAAGGTGATGTAAATGTAAGGGTTAGGGTAAAGCTCCAGGAAATGAATGTAAATCAACAAAATGTTCTCTATGGTTGTGGATACCTGACTGTGTGTGTATGTGTATATATATCCTTAATGATGTTGTGGGGTTCACAAGTTGTTAGCACAGTCACAGTGTGGGGTTCAAAATGTTTGTGGGGACACAAAACCAGGACCCCACAAAAAATCAATTGAATTAATTCAATTAAAACAAGGCCAAGAAAATGCCCTGAGAAGTTTTCAGGATTTACCCAACAGTGTACCAAGTGTTTGTCTTTAGGTGTGTTTAGGATGTACTGCCCCCTGGTGGCAGAGGATGGTGTAGCCTTAACACACACTCCTCAATTTAAGAATACAAACTGGGCAAAAAATGAGTAGATGTGAGCAGTTATCTTGAAAAACACAGAAAAACTGAGAAATTACACATCAATTAAAAACAAGATCAGTTGGAAAGAGACTTTACACGAAATGAATCCACATCAAAATATCTAATAATAATGATTTTTAACCTTATTTGGTGGATTATATAGTTATTCTTTCCATGTACAATTAAAACAAATCCAAACAAATTTATTTTACAGTCATGATGTGAATTAGGAAACTAAATACATGTTTAACTATCCACTATTATGAATTTGAATGACACTATGTTTAGATGGAGGTTTACTTTGTTTTATTAGTAAGACCATTAATCTTACAAAAATACAATGAATTGACTTCTTCTTTATCTCCTTTCACAGAGCAAGGTCACAAAGTGCTTTAGTTTTAGTTAGTTAATGGAACAGAAAAATCATAAAGACAAACAAACAAACAAACATACAATAAAAAATAAAACTGGCAGAAAGCTGGAGAAAGTCATAAATTACGTCTGTCAATATGAAGGACATTCCTCGTTGTTGGAGCCACCACTTCAAAGGCACGATCAATTATTAATGATAATGTTGATGCAATGAAACAAATGAGAAGGTGATACTCCAGTCCTCTGTCTGATGAGAGTTTGGACTGGTGCACGTTCACATTAACTACAATGACTGGGATACAAAATAAAGTATTTTAGAAAAAATGAAGTGATTTAGTTCATTTTTAGTTCATTTATTTGTGTGCTACAGCGCCACCTCTTGGTCATGTTAAAGTAAAATATTTGCTGCTTTTCTTCAGCTGTAATGAGGGACAGTAGAGAGCACACTGTGACTTCTTCTCTTCAACAACTGTTTTCTTACTTTTGCTGATTTGAGTAATTACATTTTTATTTCCTGTCCAAAAGAGTAAAAACTGTACATGAATCATTTAAATTTACAATATTTTAAGTGTCATTTCTGTTGTGATAAATCTCATTTTGAGTGTTGAAACCTCAGTAAATGTCCAAGTGAAGTCATTCATGGTTTATACTGGAGGACTTCACACTGTGCAGCTGCTCCTCTCACACCTTTTTGTCATCTTCAGGCAGGTTTTCTTTCACATCCAGTTTGACATCAACCTCATCTGATGGAGGAGAAGTCAAAGAGAAAGAACAATAATGAAAACTTGAATGGAGGGATAGAGAAAAATTAGCAAGCTAAATTCTTTAATATTTTTCAAATTCATGTGAATTTACAGCTCTAACATAAAAGGAACTGAAGAAATATTTTGTTGTAAATGAGGATGTGTTCATTTTAATGAAATTTTCATGACTGGGACACAGTTTCAATACTTACGTGACTTCTATTCACCGAAAACTCTCTGGGCCGTAGTCGCTGTAGAGAGGAAGACAATCACAATAATTATGGATCCAGTTTAAGCCAGCTTGAGAGTCCCAACACAAGCCAAATGATCAAATGCTTTGCATCGTATCACATCTTCACCACAAAGACTACAACTGACTGCAGACACAAACAAACTTTTTTTCTTGAATGTAAAGTCACATATGTCTGATTAAAATGTTTAACTGGCTGTAAAATGTTGATTTTCATTGTCAGGTTGCACTTTATTGTTTGTGGAAGATTGAAAGAATGCAGAGAAGAAAAGAAACAAAAGATTGATCAAAAGGAGAAACTGCACTAAATGGGTAAAATCACTGATGTTGTTGTGATAGACTAGATTACTCCCAACAAAGGAACCTTGATTCGCAACAGAGGAACCTCTGTACATTTGGCTGTGAGGGTTCTCATCCTTGTTGCTGATCAAGAAACTCCTACTGGTTGGTTTGGGTGCTCACACAGTGGAAGGTGAACTGGAGCGGAAACCTCATGGGAGTAACACATTAAAGTCCCTGTGTTTTGTTAAATACTGTTGAAAAAGCACGAACAGAGTCGAACCCCCGACTGACCTCAGAGTCTGCAGTCTACAGTGTGGACTCTCCACAAGATCAGACAGCAGCTTCACTCCTGAATCCTGCAGCTTGTTGAAACTCAGCTGCAGCTCTCTCAGATGGGAGGGGTTGGACTTCAGAGCTGAGGCCAGAGAAGCACAGCTGATCTCTGACAAACTGCAGCCAACTCAATCTGAATAAAGAATAAATGATGTGACTTTAGAAAACAATGTTCCTGGTTTGAAATCATTCAGTGTTTAATAATCTTTTCAGAGCTGAAGAAGTTTAGAAAGTAGAAGTTTAGAAAATGGAAAACTCCAAACACCTGAACCCAACAGGATGCAGCTTCAAAACTGTCAAATACAGAAAGTGAAAAAGAGCTCTCATTAATATTAATGACAACGTGCTGCTACTTCAATAAAGACGAAGTGACTTCACCTCTTAAACTCTGCCAGCTCCACCAGTGGCTCCATCTACACTAACTAACTCATGTTGTGCAGACAAACACAAAGAAAAACTCACAGAAACTGACTGAAGTTTGGACTCAAGATCCCAAAGTTTCCAAAGAAACCAAATATGACAGGATGAATTTTGGAGAAATGCAAACAAAAGACATCTATAATATTTATTTTATGAAGAATGGAGTCATAAATTTAAATCAGCTTCAGTTTAAGCTATTCAGTCAATTTAAGGATTAAAAACCTTCATAACAATGTTGGAAAAAGCCAAAACTGAAAACTTTTGTTAATGTCTGATACTATTTATTTAGGTTTCATTATAATTAACCTAGAAACACGTCAGTAAATATCAGATGAAATTCAGTGGTTGAAGAGGTTCAGAGTGAATTATCCAGTGGAGGATTTTTCTTGTTATATTCAGGTTTTAAATCTGGAGTTCAACATTGCTCTGCCACAGTCAATGGACTAAACCATTGAAGAAGAAAATGGACTTTAGCATGAAGATACTCAGTGTGGATCAGTATAATATCAGCCTTATGTCTGCAGTTTAGTGTCACCACAACTTTCACATCACATTAATCTCAGCACAGAAGTAGAAAATGGTGTCTGACCTCAGAGTCTGCAGTCTACAGTGTGGACTCTCCAGAAAACCACACAGCAGCTTCACTCCTGAATCCTGCAGCTTGTTGTAACTCAGCTCCAGCTCTCTCAGATGGGAGGGGTTGGACTTCAGAGCTGAGGCCAGAGAAGCACAGCTGATCTCTGACAAACTGCAGAGACTCAATCTGAATAAAGAATAAATTATGTGACTTTAGAAAACAATGTTCCTGTTTGAAATCATTCAGTGTTTAATAATCTGTTCAGAGCTGAAGAAGGTTTAGAAAGTAGAAGTTTAGAAAATGGAAACTCCAAACACCTGAACCCAACAGGATGCAGCTTCAAAACTGTCAAATACAGAAAGTTGAAAAAGAGCTCTCCTTAATATTAATGAAAACGTGCTGCTACTTCAATAAAGACAAAGTGACTTCACCTCTTAAACTCTGCCAGCTCCACCAGTGGCTCCATCTATACTAACTCATGTTGTGCAGACAAACACAAAGAAAAACTCACAGAAACTGACTTGAAGTTTGGACTCAAGATCCCAAAGTTTCCAAAGAAACCAAATATGTCAGGATGAATTTTGGAGAAATGTGAACAAAAGAGATCTACAATATTTATTTTAGGAACAGAGGAGCCATAAAATCAAAGCATCTTCAGTTTAAACTATTCAGTTAGTACAAGGATCAAATCGATTCTTAACAACGTTGAAAAAAAGGAAAAACTGAATATATTTGTTATTGTCTGACAGTTGAAATTGAGATTATCTCTTTTTTTATTACATTCGTTCATTTTTATGATCATTTAATGAAAATATATGTTGGTGAATATAAGATGAAAATCAGGTGTTGAAGAGGTTCAGAGTGAATTATCCAGTGGAGGAATTTTCTTGTTATATTCAGGTTTTAAATCTGGATCAACATTGCTCTGCCACAGTCAATGGACTAAACCACTGAAGAAGAAAATAGGACTTTAGCATGAAGATACTCAGTGTGGGATCAGTATAATATCAGCCTTATGTCTGCAGTTTAGTGTCAGCACAACTTTCACATCATATTAATCTCAGCACAGAAGTAGAAAATGGTGTCTGACCTCAGAGACTGCAGTCTACAGTGTGGACTCTCCAGAAAACCACACAGCAGATTCACTCCTGAATCCTGCAGCTTGTTGAGAACTTCAGCTCCAGCTCTCTCAGATGGGAGGGTTGGACTTCAGAGCTGAGGCCAGAAGAGCACAGCTGATTTCTGACAAACTGCAGAGACTCAATCTGAAAAAAAAGATGTAGATAAAAATCCATTTATTATCCAAACAGATGTGAGAATGTGTGTGTGTGTGTTTTTCCTGAAGAACCAAGGTCAACGATCAGACTTTATTTGTGAAAACACATTGAAATGTAAAGAAAATCAATATTTTCTTCAGGAAATTAACCTAACCCTATCAATTTAAAACAAATACTAGTTCAGAAGATTTTCTCTTTACAGATGTCACTATTTACCAAAATTAACATTAATTTGATTTAATGTTGAAGAGTGGACAGTTTCTACACTTTCTTTAAGAAACATGAGTATTTTGTTGGCTGCAGACTAAATTTAGTTCAAGATGGATGGAAGTCATGTATTAACATAAATTCAGGTTCAATTGTAAATTAAACAAATAAGATCTACAACAGTAACAGAAAGAGCAAACTGACCTCAGAGTCTGCAGTCTACAGTGTGGACTCTCCAGAAAACCACAGACAGCAGCTTCACTCCTGAATCCTGCAGGTTGTTGTTACTGAGCTCCAGCTCTCTCAGATGGGAGGGGTTGGACTTCAGAGCTGAGGCCAGAGAAGCACAGCTGATCTCTGACAAACTGCAGAGACTCAATCTGAATAAAGAATAAATTATGTGACTTTAGAAAACAATGTTCCTGTTTGAAATCATTCAGTGTTTAATAATCTGTTCAGAGCTGAAGAAGGTTTAGAAAGTAGCTGATCTCTGACAAACTGCAGTGCCTCAATCTGAATAAAGAATCAATGATGTAGATAAAATCAATTTCAAAAACCTCAACAAGGAGACAATGTCAATCATTTAATACTTAGTTGATTTCTTTAACTCGTGACATAATTACAGTCTTTTTTCTCCTCCAGCTTATCTTTTCAAATCCTCAAACAGACCTTGAATCCTGCTTTGTTGTGACGTGTTAGACTGCTGTTTATTACTCTTAGCTCTGGTTTAATACACACCACAGCAGCTGTGTGGGTTGACTCTGTACCAGCCACATCAGCTTCTGATACCATGAAGATCATCACAGTTCCTTACTTCACCTTTTCTGACCGTTGCATTCATATATCATTTTTCTTTATCTAACCCGTGTTTCTCTCTGTTTAAACAGAAACTCAAACACTCTGCAGCCTGTTTTAACTCATCAGATCTTCAACAACCTCCTTCATATCCTTCACACTCTCTACAGACTCATCAGTACTGACATCATCTCCATTGACTGATGGACCACAATGTGAGTCTGTGGAAGCTGAAAAACTGTCCTGTCAAACACTTTAGTTCTCTACTTTTTGTTAATCTACCAGTTGTTCAACCATTTGGAAAGACAGAACATTTCTTCAAATCTGTGCTCAGACAATTCCTGAAATTTTATTAACCAAAAATTTGAAACATCAGTCAAAGATTTGAATTGAATAAAACAAAACCTACATAATGTACAATCAGTGAACTGACCTCAGAGTCTCCAGTCTACAGTGTTGGACTCTCCAGTCCAGCAGACAGCAGCTTCACTCCTGAATCCTGCAGGTTGTTGTCACTCAGGTCCAGCTCTCTCAGATGGGAGGGGTTGGACTTCAGAGCTGAGGCCACAACTTTCACAGTGAGTCTCTGAGAGTCGACAGCCAGAAAGTCTGTCATAATAGATTAATTACAAAATATGTTATCATGAAAGACGAAACTTTATGCATTTGATGTCAAAACAGTTTAGCATTCCCTGTTTAGGTGAGCCTTTGCTTTTCACATCAGTGGTTCATCTAATCTTATGTCACTGTGTTCAACATGAAAAAAATAATTCCCATTACTCTCTCATACCTGTAGACTTTTAACCATTTAAAGCCTGATCCATGAAATAATTGCCAGATTCTATTTTTTTTAAACTGGAGTGTGTTATTGAACTTTCTGGCAAATAAAAAAAAGATAACTACTTGCATATATAATTTTTAATTTGTATAATTTTTGCTAACATTTTTATTTATTTTTGGGTTATTTTTTATTTTCCAGCATATTGATTGTATACATCAGGTTTTTCAGTAAAAAAATATCACACTGATGATGTAGAGATCTCAAAACCTCATGAGTGAAATATGATGTACAGTTAAAGGATGAATCTTTTTTTTGTTTTAATCTGAAGATCTGCAAATGAAGAGAGAGAAAATGTCAGACTTGGACTTAATAATGTCCACAGTCTGTCATTGTGATCTGATCACGTCTGTCTCCAAAAAGTTAAGAAGAAACCATCTTGATTTGAAAACCATTTTTACAATTCAGTGAACAATTACACTCGAGATCTCTCTTTGCTCGCTAGATGCTGCTGTCTACTCTTCTTTACATCAACATGAGAGACAAAACACCTGCAGGTTTCTCTCTGTGAGTATGTAACACAACTTCCCTCTTTAAAATGAAAAATTGAATTCATGAAGCTTGGCTTCAGCACATTCAGGGGTTTTGCAGCAACTGTCTTTGTCTCGCATGAGCAGGACTTTACACTGGCTAATGTTACACTGGCTAAAGTTTGCTGGCATTAAGTTTTTGTGATAGCATTCAACATCATCCCATAACTGCCACAGCCAAAGTTATATCCATCCATCCATCATCTATACCACTTATCCTCACACTGGCTCGCGTGGGTGCTGGAGCCTGTCTTAGTTGGCATTGGGTGAGAAGCAGGGTACACCCAGACCTTGTCACCAATCAATCACAAGGCTGACATATAGAGACAGACATCCACTCACATTCAGACCGACGAGCAGTTTTAGAGTCACTAATTAACCAAACCTGCATGTCTTTGGATTGTGGGAGGAAGCCAGGATTACCTGAAGAAAACCCACACAGGCACAGAGAGAACATGCAGACACTTGACACTTCCATTTCACACTCTGTCCTGTGCAGACACTTCCATTTCACACTCTGTCCTGTGCACCTCCCCCCATCAACACCTCCCTGCTCCAGCCTGCTCCTCCTCACAACACACCAGGTGAGGAATGCCCTGAAGAAGAACAGGGCCAGGAAAGCAGCAGGTCCGGATGGCATCAGCTCCAGGCTCCTGAAGTCCTGCGCAGACCAGCTGTGTGGGATTTTTAGGGTACACATTCAACCTGAGCCTGAAGCTGGGGAGAGTGCCACAGCTCTGGAAGACGTCCTGCATCGTCCCAGTGCCAAAGACACCGCACCCCAAGGAGCTTCAACAGCTACAGGCCGGTAGCTCTGACGTCTCATCTGATGAAGACGCTGGAGAGACTGGTCCTCGTCCCATCTGCGCCCGCTGGTGAGCTCCTTCATGGACCCGCTGCAGTTCGCCTACCAGCCTGACATCACATCGGGGTGGATGATGCCGTCATCTCACCTCCTTCACACCTCCCTCACTCACCTGGAGAAGGCTCTGGAAGCACTGTGAGGATCATGTTCTTTGATTTCTCCAGTGCATTTAACACCATCCAGCCCAGGCTGCTGGGGGACAAGCTGCAGCTAGCTGGGGTGGATCACCACCTCACTACATGGATTTTGGACTACCTCACTCACAGACCACAGTTTGTGAGGGTGCAGGGCTTTGAGTCGGATCGGCTTCTCTGCAGCACCGGTGCTCCACAGGGAACAGGTTCTGGCTCCTTTCCTGTTCACCCTCTACACTGCAGACTTTTCATACAACACACCATCATGTCATCTCCAGAAGTTCTCTGATGACTCTGCTGTTGTTGGCCTCATCACAGATGGGGACGACAGAGAGTACAGAGGACTTATTCAGGACTTTGACGGACTGGTGCCTGCGGAACAACCTCCAGATCAACGCTGGTAAAACCAAGGAGCTGGTGGTAGGATTTCCGCAGGCGTAGACACTCTCCGCCTGCACCGGTGAGCATCCAGGGAATGGACATCGGACATCGACACTGTGAAGTCCTACAAGTACCTGGGTGTTCACCTCAAATGACAGTCTGGATTGGTCGGACAACACCAATGCCCTTGTCAAGAAGGGCAACAGCAGACTGTTCCTGCTCAGGAGGCTGAGGTCTTTTGGAGTGCAGGGACCACTCCTCAGGACCTTCTATGACTCTGTGGTGGCATCAGCCATCTTTTATGGGATAGTCTGCTGGGCCAGCAGCATCACGGACAGGGACAGGAGGAGAATGGACAGACTGGTGAGGAGGGCCAGCTCTGTCCTGGGATGCCCTCTGGACTCAGTGGAGGTGGTGGGAAACGGGAGGATGATGGCTAAGCTGTCATCCCTGTTGGAAACAACACGTCCCACCCTCTACAGGACACTCTGACAGCTCTGGGCAGCTCCTTCAGTGAGCGGCTGCTCCATCCACGCTGTGTGAAGGAGAGGTACCGCAGGTTCCTTCCTGCCTGCTGCTGTCAGACTTCACAACAAACAAAATTCCCGCTTGTCTGCAGACAATGGACAATGAACAATAAACAATAACACTATTTCACTGTTTTTTGCACTCCCTGAGATATTATATATATTTTCTCATATGTATACTCTCAGGCACACTCCCTCTGTACTATGTACAGGTTTACTTACAGTTATAGTCTTTATTTATCTTGGATTATTTTACCTTTTATTTCATTTTATTTTATTTTATTTTATTTTATCTACATTCTGATTGACTATTTCCCACTATGTGTCTTCGCTGCTGTTATGCTGTGAATTTCCCCGCTGTGGGACTAATAAAGGAAATCTGAATCTGAATCTGAATCAGACTACTCACAGAAGGGCCCCAGCCAGCCGGTGGGTTCGAACTAAGAAGCCTCTTCCTGTGAACTGACGGTGCTCGCCACTGCACCTACCCCAAAAGTTATATACTCGATTTAAAGACTACTGTGATTACTACTACTACTTCTACCTGAACATACTCAATTTACTCCTAGAAATTGTATAAATGGTCATATTTTTGTTCATTTATTCTGTACACTTGACATTTATTTCATGGCTGTCTGTCCTAGGAGAGGGAGTTCTCAGTTTCTACTTCCGACGGTTTGCTTGTTTTTTCCTATTTTTCCTATAAAAGGATTTAATTGGGGGGAGTTTGTCTTCATTCATATCAAGGGTCTAAAGACAGAGGGTGTCGTATGCTGACAGTAAAGACACGTCGCAGAACTTTCTCAGGTAATAATAACTGATAACTGTAAGATACTGCTATATGTTGTAATTTAAACTGTTGTGATAAAACTAGAAAATCACAACCTTTAAAGTCTTTCATTTGTTTTATCAGGGTTGCATGTCTCCTCCACCACCCAAAGGAAGACAAATTGAAGAAAAATCTGTAAAATGTGACAAATATTAGAAATAAATAGAAGAACTGTGTTCATTAAAAGTTGGGCAAGGCAACACTGGAGAAACCAGCAACAGTAAACTAGATTTTGAAACTAGCCCCTCCCTTCAGGTCTCACTCCAAAGCCGCAGCCATTACTATCCACCAGCCAGAAACATCTACAGAGACTCTTCCTATGAACGACTTGCCACACGTGATAACTCTTCCGGACCTTCGAGGCATGAGAGAGACCGGTACGACAGATGGGATTCTTATGGTTGACCTGGATCATCTGAGCGCCATACACGTGGCTACAGCCCACCACCCAGGGACTATACACATCGTGGCCGCTCTCCTCAACATCATGGAGATAGACATTCCTCTTACCGTTCTCCAAGTCCTGGACGTGTACGGTTCCAGTCTCCTTCTCACACCAGCTCTAACAAGGTAAACTACAAGTAGTTGACAATGAGGGCCAATTGCCAGCTACTGACTTTACCCAGGCCCATGTCAGTAATGCCTCATCTGAGAACTCCACCAGAGACATTTTATCTGAGGTTGATGTCTTAAAAAGATATGTGTCAGTTGTTATTGAGGACACTGTTGTTCATGCCTTTGTTGACACCGGAGCAGATATCTCAGTTATCAGTGAAGATTTTAGAAAGTCAACAACAGCTCTCCACAAAAAGCCCATTGTAAAGCAGTTTGTTCCTCTCACTGGAGTAACAGGTGACCCTCTGGACTCAGTTGGTTCAATCTCAGTTAATTTAAGTATTGCTCACAAGTCAATGACACATGCCCTTCAAGTTGTCAGGAACTGTACTAAACCGCTGATTTTGGGTTGGGATTTTCTGGTTGCTAATGGCATTATTGTGAACCCCCGTAACATGATTTTCATTGTAGATGACAAAGTAGTGCCACTAGTTAGCCCACACCAGTATGTACCCAAGCTAACTCATGTTACAGTTTCATCTACAGTTTCAGTTCCAGCCATGTCAGAGATGGTCATCACTGCTAAACTAGATGTGCCACTTAAAGGACTTGTACCTTATGACTATGCTGGTGTGTTTAAACCACACTATACTAATCATTCAACTACAGGTTTTGCATGGGCTGTAACAAAAGCTGAAAAGGGTTCCATCTATGTCAAAGTAGCTAATCCCTCCAGTGAGGATGTCAGTTTACATTGTGGGACCCAGATTGGAACTTTGCCACATCTGGCAGCAGTACAGATAGAGTATACTGTGATGGACAGTTCTGTTTGTAACGTCAATGTTCAGACATCCAGGCTGCCTGTGTTGCCTGTTATGCCTGATAACCCTGACCTTACGAGTGCTCAACATAAGAAACTGAAAGACACTTTACACTCATTTTCAGATGTGTTCAGTCAGCACTCACGTGATTTTGGACGGACACACCTGGTCACACACAAGATTGCAACCAGCTGTGACACTCCCATCTCACAAAGAGCCTATCGTACCTCTCCTTCCATGAAAGCAGAAATCCATTGTCAGGTGGAGGAGCTTAAAGCTCATGATCTGGTTGAGGACAGTTCAAGCCCCTGGGCTAGCCCAGTGGTCATGGTGAAAAAGAAGGATGGCACATATAGATTTTGTGTTGATTTCAGAAAACTGAACTCAGTTACCATCACTGATGCACATCCTCTTCCACGAGTTGATGATAGTTTGGATGCACTGTCTGGTTCTCAGTTTTTCTCCACCATGGACATGTCAAGTGGATATTGGCAAGTGGAACTGGATCCTACAGACAGACCCAAAACAGCATTTACAACAGGTAATGGACTCTACCAATTTAAAGTGATGCCCATGGGTCTCAAAAACTCACCACCGACTTTTCAGAGACTAATGGAGCTCATTTTGAGAGGTCTTCACTGGACAACATGCGTCATTTATCTTGATGACATTATTTGTATGGGGAAGGATTTTGATGATCATCTTCAAAACCTGGCAGACATACTCACACGATTCAGACAAGCAGGTTTGAAACTAAATCCGAAATAAATGTGAGTTTTGCAAATCTGCGGTAAAGTACATGGGACACATTGTTTCACGTGATGGACTGGCACTAGACGCCAGTCAGCAGCCAGCGAATATATGATTGGCCTGTCCCGAGATCACCCACTGAGGTTGCGAGCATTTTTAGGGTTGTGCTCTTATTACAGACATTTTGTACATAAGTATGCATTCATTGCCCATCCTCTTCACAGACTCACACAAAAACAGGTGCCATTTGAATGGCCTGAAGAATGCTCATCTGCATTTCAGACATTAAAAGATGCACTCACCTCTCCTCCCATAATGGCGTTTCCCAACTTTAATCAGCCATTTATTCTCAGTACAGATGCATCTAACTATGCAATTGGTGCAGTGCTCTCTCAGGTGCAAAATGGGAAAGACCGGGTTATAGCATATGCTAGTCATGTTCTGACATACACAGAGAGAAAATGGTCCACATATGATAAAGAACTCTGTGCCATTGTCTGGTCTGTTAGACATTTCAAACACTACTTGAGCTGTAATCCATTCACAATCATAACAGATCACTGTCCACTTCTCACTCTGCGGAAGCTAGATGTCACTCATGACCCCACAGGGCGGCGTGGTCGTTGGGCTCTGGAGTTGGACCCATATCAGTGGACGGTAATACACAAAGAGGGGAAGAAACACACTAATGCTGACGCTATGTCATGGATTCCTCTCTCACAACAGGACCCAGTGGTGCCAGAGGAAACAGTGCCTCCCACCCAAGAAAACCACTCTTCTCCTGTTATGCTGGAAACTCCTACTGTTCCAAAGTTGCACACTCTGCCAGTACAGCCTTCTTCTGTTGCCAGCACATCAGCTCAGGTTTGCTCTTCAGAAAAAGACACTACTCTGGTGGCAATTCTCCAAACTTGTACTATGTAATGATTTGCTCTGTGCACATAATGCACCAGGAAAACCAGTTGTGTATCAAGTCCTGATGCACATTCTTCATGGCACACCCTGCTCTGGTCACTACAGTGCTGATCATACATTCAGGAAAGCTGAAACTATGTGCTATTGGTCAAGTATGAGATCTGATATTGAAAACTTTTGTGATATGTGTCTGACCTGTGAAGCTTATAGAAAGCCTGTACCACACCACAGGAGCTCCCCTGCAGTCCATACAAGCAGAGAGACCATTTCAGTTTGTGTGCACAGATATCACTGAGCTTCCACTCACCTCACATGGACACAACTATGTGCTTGTTGTACAAGTATATGGAAGTATGCTAATGCTTTCCCTATGGCTGATCAGAAAGCAGGTACAGTAGCACAACTGCTTTGTGAAAGATACATTCCTGAACATGGAGTTCCAGAAGAACTGTTTTCAGATCAAGGACGACAGTATGAATCAGAAATCATTCAAACTATATGTCAGAGACTGCACATCAAAAAGAAACGGACCACACCATACCACCCACGTGGAAATGGGATGGTTGAGAGATTTAACAGGACTCTGAAAGAAGAGTTGGCTAAACTCATTCATCAGCATGGCGGTGAATGAGACGATTATTTGTCTGCAGTAGTTCTGGCCTTTAATTCTACTCCACATTCTACCACAGGATACTCACCTTATTTTCTTGCTCATGGTAGAGAGGCTCGTCTTCCAGCAAGTGTGCATGTCTCTACACCAGTGGTATTACAGGCTACTTTCAGGCTGTTCGCTCTCATAGTTAAGATCAGAGACTTAAACGTGAGTACTACTTCAACCAACGTGTTAAGTTCAGACCCTATGAGTGTGGAGACCTGGTATGGATGGACGATCCTACCACACAGAGAAAAAAACTGGACCCTAACTGGACAGGGCCTTCTGGCTATACACACTCTTGGATTTGAGACATCTCCAGGCTGAACCGAGAGTTATCCACTACGATCGACTGAAACCTTACCGGTCCTCTTGGGATTTGTCTTCAGCACCAGTGAACCGACCTTTGCCTATGAACACTCTCCCCAGGTACAGGTCATTATCTGGTTCACTTCCCAGGTGCCCAACATCACATGACACTGGACAGATTTCTGTCCCTGCCTGCCGCTCTGGGACACTACATACTCTATATGAGTTTAAGAAGTTTTGTTGGATGTTGCTATATTAAATGGGTTTTGTTGTTTCATCATGCCAATATTTCACAGGTTTGAAGTCTACGTGTTGGACAGTTTAATATATTATTGGTGATGACATTTGGTGTTAGTTTTTTTCAACCATTTACAGCAGCATAACATCAATGATTATTTCTACTTGTGCCTATTGCAGTGTTCTACTGTGTTCCTTTTTACTCAGTAGTATTTACTTATTTTCTCTGTTGTATTTCCTTCGGTAGATGAGATTTATTTTTGGTATAATTTTTGAAATGAGGACATTTCATCTGAAGAAAGAGAAGATTGTAAGATGAGATTTATTTTAAATAAATTTATTTTGGAAATGACTCTTTCACGGTTTGTTGTTTTATGTGGTTTTAAATGGGAATCCACAGATATAGTTGTTGCATTGGAGACTGTGTAAATGAAGGGAACTATATAGTGTGGTGAACCTGTTATGATTGGCGGAGTGATATGTGTTCCATCACCTTGCCTGTTTTGGTGTGTTTGGTTATCCCAAAAAAAAAAAAGTGAGAGTAAAGCGGACCACGTTGTTCCCGTGCTTTTCTTTACCCACGACCCTCGACTATTTCTTCATAGTTAACGCTGTAAAATGACGGCGTTACACTAGCTTTAGCAACCTTGCCTTGATAAAGACTGTTTGTGCACAATAAACACACACAGGCAGACAGGAAACTGGGCAGGTAGGCCAGCAAATCATTATTGCAGGCCTGTGACAGCAATACTGTAATTTTCTTTTTTGTGAAAAGGGATTTAATTTATTGATTGCTTTTGGGTTGTAAAAGTAATTTTAAAACTTATAACATAACATGCTTCTAAAATCAATAGCCTACCTTAGCTCTAATTTTACAAGTATACATAATCCTCTGAAAATACAGCTGATGGATAATAGAATAGAATAGAATAGAAAAAAAAAACAGGTGAAACACAATTTAAAGATTTTTTCTGGACTTACACAGCCTTTCTGCAGTTCCTCACAGCTGGAATCAGTCTCCGTCGTCCCTCCTCTGATGTGTTGTACTTCATTCAGGTCCAACTCATCCAGAACCTCCTCTGACATCTGCAGCATGTAGGCCAGAGCTGGGCAGTGGATCAATGAGAGTTTCTTCTCTGATCTGTTCTCTGACTTCAGGAACTCTTGGATCTCCTGATGTACTGACTGGTCATTCATCTCCATCAGACAGTGAAAGATGTTGATGCTTCTCTCTGGAGACGTCCCTGTACAAATTCATCTCCTTCAGGTTGTTGATGGCTCTCTGAATGATTTCTGGACTGTTGTCTGTCTGACCCAGCAGGCCTCCTAAGAGTCTCTGGTTGGTCTCCAGAGAGAGGCCATGAAGGAAGCGAACAAACAGGTCAAGGTGGCCATTTTTACTTTCAAGGGATTTCTGCATGGCTCTCCTCAGGAAGACATCCAGAGATGAATTACTATTGTATATCCAGTCTTTCTCCAGGAAATCCTCCAGTACCTCTGTGTTGCTGTTGGTGTAACAGTGGAACAAGTAGACTGCAGCCAGAAACTCCTGAATGCTCAGATGAACAAAGCAGTAGACTGTTTTCTGGAAGATCACACACTCTCTTTGAAGATCTCTGTACAAACTCCTGAGTACACCGAGGCCTCTGTGACATCCAAGTCCACACTGCTCCAGGTCTTCTTGGTAGAACATGATGTTTCCTTTCTCCAGATGTTCAAACGCCAGCCTCCCCAGCTTCAGAAGAACTTCCCTGTCAGCCTCCATCAGCTCCTGTGGACTCGTCTCTCATGTCCCTCATCATACTTCTGCTTCTTCCTCTTTATCTGAACCAGCAGGAAGTGTGAGTACAGGTCAGTCAGGGTCTTGGGCAGCTCTCCTCTCTGGTCTGTAGTCAACATGTGGTCCAGAACTGTAGCAGCGATCCAGCAGAAGACTGGGATTTGACACATGATGTGGAGAGTCCTGGATGTCTTGATGTGTGAGATGATTCTGCTGGACAGATCTTCATCACTGAATCTCCTCCTGAAGTACTCCTCCTTCTGGGCGTCAGTGAAGCCTCGTACTTCTGTTAACCTGTCCACATATTCAGGAGGGATCTGATTGGCTGCTGCAGGTCGGGAAGTTATCCAGACGAGAGCCGAGGGAAGCAGATTCCCCTTGATGAGGTTTGTTAACAGCACGTTGACTGATGACTTCTGTGTGACATCAGACACAACCTCACTGTTGTAGAAATCCAATGAAAGTCTGCTTTCATCCAGGCCGTCAAAGATGAACAAAAGTTTACAGACAGCGAGCTGCTCTGCTGTGACCTTCTGTAATGTTGGATGGAAAACATAGGAGCAGCATGAGAAGACTGTACTGCTCATCTTTGATCAAGTTCAGCTCCCTGAATGAAAACAGGAATCAGCAGACTGACATCTTGGTTTTCCAAACCCTCTGCCCAGTCCAGAGTGAACTTCTGCACTGAGAAGGTTTTTCCAACACCAGCGACACCGTTCATCAGAACCACTCTGATGTGTTTCTGTTGGTCAGCTAAGGCTTTAAAGATGTTGTGGCACTTGATTGGAGTTTCATGGATGATCTTCATCTTGGAGGTTTTCTCAAGCTGCCTCACCTCATGTTGTGTATTAACCTCTTCACTCTGTCCCTCTGTGATGTAGAGGTCAGTGTAGATCCTGTTGAGGAGGGTTCCACTTCCTGCTTCATCAGTTCCTTCAGTCACATGTTCACATCTCCTCCTTCAGACTGATCGTTATATTCATCTAAAACCTCCTGAAGACCACCAACTGCTGAAAGAGAAGAAAAAATGTGAGAGTAAAGACAAAAAACTGTATGGTTTTCATTGATAACATTAAAAAACAATTCTTATATGAACCTATGAAGACATCAATTTCATAAAGTCCACCTGAATCAAGTAAAAAAGCATCAAAGTGATTTTTACATTTATTGTTTATTGATTATTTAAGGGAAGACAAAGTTATTTGGTTGAAATATCAGAAATGTGTTGGTGTTTGATTTGACAGCAGAGGCGACAGGCTGAACCTCAGCAGCTCTTCATCTAAATCTTCATCTTTAAACACTGAGCTTTCTCTCTGCTCATCAGCACAGACAGTGTTGATCCAGTCAGTTTAGCTACAGACGTGGCTTTGGTTTGAGTTAAGAGACCATCTCAGGTTGGTCTCTATTGACATGTTACCAATCAGAGCCACATCAGCTGGAGATGCATGAATTCATGGTTTGACACAACGACGTGCAGAAAAACAACAAGAAGACAAAGTTAACATGTTGTAAACTGCAGCGTACAAACTGAGGACAGACAGTGTTTTGTTAGCAGAGGTGGTGAAGTGAGACCCTGTTTAACATCTGGAATAACCAGTGTTGATATCAGCAGGAAGGTTTTTAAACTGTTAAATGTGCTGCAGCTGATGAGCTCTTTAATTATCTACTGAAGCCTGCTAACTGATGTTAGCAGGTGCACTTTTCCTCAGTGGATGTTTGTTTGGTCGCTTGTTCAACAAGTCGCTCTGCAGGATGAGACGTCTGTTTGTAAGTTGGAGAAGAAGGAGACGTTGGCAGGAAAGTTAATGTGAGCTGTTGTTCACAGTCTGAGGCTCATGTTGTGTCTAAGGCTTTAAATGAACTTTAAATGTAAAGATATTTATAATGATCTTAAATGTTCGTGCTGTGTGAAACAACAAATGTGTTCAAACAACAGGTAGGTTGTTTTCAGACATGATGACAGCAGCAGACAGATGTTCAGTCTTACTTTGTACACTGCTGGTCTGACTGGCTGTCTGCAGTCCAGCTCTTGTTCTGGATCTTTCTTCCACACTGGGGACAGGAGGAGTCTCCTGATGAAGCAGACTGGTCCCAGTATGAGGTGATGCACTGTCTGCAGAACCAGTGTCCACAGCTGGTAGAGACTGGATCCATTCAGGACGTCCTGACACGAAGCACAGCAGGACGGCTGCTCCTTCACAGAAACATGACTCCTCTTCCTCTCTCTGTGAAGACATTTCTTTATCACTAAAATGATTTGTTGGTTGTTGTTTAAAATATCAGATTTGTCTGACACTGTCTGGAAGCTCAGATGGTCACAGAGAAAAGTCAAAGTGTTTTTACTTTTCTGTCCTGAATTCAGGATTCAGTCTGTAATAAAAATGATTGTTTCTTTTATTTCAACTCTTCTGCTTTCATCAACACTAATTTACTGTTTTTCCTGTCTGTCAGTCTTATTAAACATTTAGTGATCTGTTTGTAGTTTGTTATTAAGACAAACTCACAGTAAAAGTCTCCATTAAAGAGAGCTGATTAAGTCCTTTACTGTTTTAAGGTCCACTTACTAAAGATTCAAAGCTTTCAGCTGGAAGCTCTCAATCATTAGTAAGTGGACCTTTGAATTTTCACAATATTTGACAAAAGTAGATGAAAAGAACAAACTCAAAGCTTCAACACACAGAATCAAGATGAGCAAAGCTTTTCTACAAATGCTTTTTCACCTCATGTTGCAGAATTATGATATGAACTGATTCAAAGATGCATCTGTTAGATCAGAACAGCTGATCTGAGAAGAGCCAAACAACAACATGTTCTGAGGACAAATATGAGAAAATGAACTTCACATTTGAAGAACTTTCTTTCAGATTCTGAATAATTTCAAAGAATCACAATGACTTTCTACATGAGGACAAAAATATATGAAGAATTTCTTGAAGTTTAAATTCTGAAATGGAGGTTCTCTGGTGTTTTTCCACAGAAATAAAATAAGATCCATTTTAGTTTGAAACAGTATCTGAACTAATAGTTCTGCATCATGAATATAAATCTTTTAGAAGAACATTTTATCTCCATCAGGTCAGTTTACAGTTAAAAACAGTCTCTTACTTTGTGTCTGATGGTCCAGGTTCATTACTGAACTCTGCAGGAGGAAGCTCTTTGGACCGATCACTCTTCATAGACAGACAGCTGGATCCTGCAGACTCTGATCTGTCCTCCTCTTCCTCCACACAAACACTCATCTTCTGATCTGAGGTCAGTCTGAGAGGTAAAACAGAGACACTGACTGTGAGCTCAGAACATTCAAGAAAAACAAGTTTGATTAAGAGTCAGAGATGAGACAGAGAGAACAGGAAGTAACAAACAATCTTCATCACACACACACACACACACACACACACACACAGTATACATTATAATAAAGCAGCTCTCCACCTGCTCAGCTTGTTTTCTTGAGTTATTGCAGGTTTCATGTGAATTATTCAGCCAATCACCACTTTGTGTCCACAGATGAATCAAAGTGTTGAGTTCAGTCTAACATTTCTCTCCTCGACAGTCCTCAGGAAGAAAACTGACTCAGAGACTCTGACAGTGAAATAATAAACATGTTGGATTAATACTCACCCTGCTTCGATCTTCAGTTTTCTCCTTCTGCTCTGTCGACTCAAAATGGAGTCTGTACTGACTGAACACTTTCAGTTTCCTCCTTTTTCTCACTTAACTGGATTACCTGGTTAGTTTGGGTTCCTCCCCTTTCCATTTACAAGAAATCAGAGTTCATCTGAGTGTGTGTGTGTGTGTGTGTGTGTGTGTGTGTGTGTGTGTGTGTGTGTGTGTGTGTGTTTGTGGTACTCACACAGATCAGCTGTTTATCATGATGTGTTTATGAGCGTCTCTTGGCCTGAACACTTTGAAAACAACAACAAACAAACTTTTATGTGTTTTGATGATCAACACTTCAGCACACTTTGTCATATCCCAGATGTAAAAGTACAGGTAAGAACCACAGATTGTGTATGAGGATGGACGACACGACAGCTCCCCAAAAGTGAAGCCAAAACATCTGGATCGCCCCCTGGTGGCTGGCTGCAGTACAGGCCCCCTCCATGTTAGCAGATGGGACAAACCAACAACACCAAAATTAAGTAATATTAATAATTAATATTCAAGCATTAAAAAGTGCATTGCATAGTTGATGTTTTGTCAGGTCAGAAGATGTTGATTTCTTAGACACTACAGTTTAAATGTCTTGGTGGCTGTTTGTGTTTGTGTCAGTAAATCACTCTGTAACTGCTCTCCCTTTATACCCCCCCTCCTCCAAAGACCATACACTATCCGGCGACCACCAATTCCCAACTCGTTCCACAGCGGCTCAGGAAGTGAAGATAGGAGGTCTTTATTGATACATCGCACCACGATTCACTTCACTTGGACTGTCGGTGAGCTCTGCGTATCATCAAACAACCACTTTGGCTTTATTTATTCACAGCAAAGACCTTCTACAGCTGGGCTGGAGGGTAAGCTGACGTTTCATCTGAAGATAATCGATGAAGAGAAATGCTGCTGTGGAGTGTCGTCCATTTTTTTCTGTCTCTCTCTCTCAGGTCAGTGTGTAGAGAAGAGGGCTTTCTACCAGGCTCATCTCTGGCCTCCATGCCAGCATCAACATACACCTGAGTGCCAGATACCTGTTAGATGGTGAGACACAGCAACACTTGCAGGAACCCTCTGCGACTCATTCAGCCGTTTATTCACCTCCATTTTCTTTGTCTCTTGTTTGTCAAAGATCTGTAGCTTCATATTTGGCACACAGATATGAGAGTGGAGTGAATCGAAGAAGCGTATTTCCTACAATGTCAAATTCTAACTCTCCCATCTCAACAGTGTGTTTCCTCAGCTTTGTTCTCAGTAACTCCTCACCATCCCTCTCTCGGTTCACCCCTTCTTTTCCTCAGACAGCTGGTTTCAGAAGAAGTGGGGTCACAACGTGTCGGAGTTCAGACAGCGTTTTGACGCCGAGCTGACGGCCGGTGAGGGGCCCAAGAGGCTCCGCAACCTCTACTTCCTTTACCTGATAGAGCTGCGAGCGCTGGCCAAAGCGCTGCCGTTCTTCCAGCAGCCGTCCTTCCAGCTGTACACCGGCAGACCAGAGGAGGACCAGAAACACAAAGAGCTGCTGCTGCACATCCTGCAGCTGGCCCGGTCAGTCTGAGCCCTGATACCGACACCACAACGGGCTGTTATTGGGCTCTCAGGAGCTCGAGACTTGATATGCTCCCTTTTTACTGTAATTTCAATTCATTTTAGTCTTGAGATTCTTCCAGCAATTCATCTTAGTGTCGAGCTGCAACAATTGGCCGATTAATTGATTAATTTTTAAATATTAAGTGAATTACCAACTGTTCTGATAATCAATTAATCATTTCAAGTCTGGTTTTTTTTAGAAAGAGTGTTCAAATTCTCTGATTTCAGCTTCTCAACATGAATATTTTCTGATTTCGTTTAATCGTCTCTGACAGTAAACTGAATATCTTTTGATCTGTGGACAAAACAAAACATTTGACGATGTCACTTTGGGGTAAGATAATATGAATTCAGCCATCATTCATTTTATTATTCACACCTGTGCTTTTACTATTGTGACACGTCAAAATGTCACCAGGAGGCCCAGAGCTGGAGACACTGACCATGGACCACAAAGTCTCCACTGTCAACTATCTAATAAAGTCATAAAATTCACCAAAATATCTTGACGTAACGTTGTGTTATGTGCAGCTCTGTGGGATCCTTTTCAATGTCTTTTTAAAAGAAAAAAATTGCAATTATTTTTTCAACTCTAGACTCATTGGCTTTGGTGCATTTTCTGTGAACATATAAAAGAAAGTATTTTCAATAACTTCTCACTGTACACCCCCCCTCTACACATTTATATTATATTTGTGGTGGTCGGGTCCACTGGAGCTGACAGTAACAAAAGTGTAGAAACTGTAGGTGCTGTGTACTTTCACTCTCTCCTCCTACTACCTGGGCCTGCTGTTATTTGTGTGTTTATATGTGTTTATGTATGGATGTTATATTTCCAACACCTCCAACACCACCTCCCGCACATTTTACCTTCTGTCTTGAGGGAACCTTTCTATATTTTCTCAGGCTCTGTCCCAGCTGCAAATTGGGGGAAGGACACAGCAAATAAATAGCTTTGCCTCTGTGGCTCTTTTATCACAACTGATCAAGGCGGCGAAAAGATTTTCTGGGCAAGGCATTGGTGAGACGTCAAATCTAGAAAAGACAACATATCCCAAGATCCCCAGCTTCTGCAGACATCGAAAGGAGGATTCAGGAGGAGCAAACTTTTGAACCATCATCTGCAGAGCCCCAAGTAAGTAGGTGATGCTGCTGCGTATGAACAATAAATGTCTGACTCTCCTACCTTGACTGGCTGTAGTGTGTTTGTGAGCGAGAGAGAAAGGGAGAGGTGTTAATAAAGTTGCTGATCTGAGTATTTTCATTCATTCTTCATTCCAAAAAGACGCACTGTGATGTGTGTTGACCAAAGATGGACAGAAGACCCAGTATACATGCGTCGAGTCCAAGAAATAGATATGCAGCACACACACAGTAAAGCTCTGCCCCTCATGTGTTGTATAAGCATGAACAGGCTGTGTGTTAACTGGGGCTGATGTTGTGTAGACTGGCATGGATACTTTATTCTTAAATGTGATCTAACAGAGGTAAATGGCAGATATTTAACATATATGCTGTCTATATTACTTGTAATTTGGATAAAGTAAACATCTGTTGAGTATTTTTACATAATTTGTTATGGCTGTATTGATTTAAAAACACAATGCGGTCCACCAGAACCAGCAACAGTGACAACATTGATGAGAGCTCAGCTGCAGGAAGCAATCAAGAGTTCATCTACAGACTACAAACAATGGCTCTTTTTAACCACCAGATGGTGCTTCTGTCATTTACAGATGTCAAACACCACTTCATAACAGAGCAAAATCACAGCTGCTGTCATTTTTTTTTTCTGCCGGCCAAACTCACACAATGGACCCTAAAAGAACATTTGCAAAATGTAAAGAGATTATATCAAGAGAATAGTTTGTTATAAATACATAACCAGAGGGAGTATTACCTGAGCACTCAACCACATTGGTCGGGAAATAGCAGGATTGATATGAGAAACACAGTGAGAGAAAAGAGGCGACACTGAACATGTCTTTAACAAGACCTAACTCAAGCCCAGAATATAATTTGAAATGTCAGCTAGCAGTATGTGAAGCTGATAAAACATCATGTGTGATATTCTTTGGAACAAAACAGCCTTTCAAAATAAAAGCAGGTCTCTAAACTGACTCTGTGTGTGTGAAGTCTTTTAGCTGAATTGTCATTCGTTGTTTTATTTCTGTCTTTTAATTCATTAGAAATAAAAACAGAATTGTGAGTCTGCATTAAGTATGTTTATAAAGTATTGTTGTTCAAAAAATACACACTCAAATCAGTACAAACTGGCAACCAAGATTTATCTTTTATTTTTTAACTTTTATTATAGAGACAGTTGAGCACTGGCTCATTTGGACCAACACTAACAATTATACAACACTCAACAGTGTAAAATGCAACTATTATATATGAATAAAAGGCAATTCAGATTTCCTCACATATAGTTTAAGAAAATCACAATCAGGAGATTTAAAGCAGCTCTATGGAGGTTTTAGCTGGTTATGAAAAAAAAAATATTCATGCCTCTTTATGACCTAGATAAACAAACATGACCAACAGAGAGAATATTTTCTACATCTATGAGTTTCTAATAGTTATTCTTAATGCTGCCACCAGCTCAGATTTTTCATCAACATCAGACTAAACTTTTCTGGGGTTTGCTGTGTCCAAATTCAAGTTGCTTCATCTGCTAACTGCCTCTTTTGACCACAGGGACCGCCAAAATCAACACAACAAGAAACAACCAAAAAAAAAAAGTTCCATTGAGCTGCTTTAAATTAAAACATTATAATAAAAATGATTATGATTTAAAATATAGATTACCAATACACCTTAGATAAAAGCGATGTTAAAATCAATTTGTGAAATGTTGAAAAAAGTTTAAAAACAATATTACATCACAGACCAGCCCCTTCTTATTGGTCAGGCTGCGGCCCAAAGCAGTGATCCCTATAATCACATGTATCCACCACAAACACAAGAAATAAACAAACAAATAAAAAAAGTTAGGGTTTACATTAAATCATGTTATACATTATAAACAGATGCTGAAGTGACATCTGCGCTGTGGCTTCATGGTCACCATCAAATCTGACTTCAAACCTTGAAAATGTTTTTTTTCTCAGTATTCCTATTTTGTATTTTTACAGTTGTTGGGGTTTAAAGTCCATTTAATCAATATTACATTATTGCTAAAAACTTTTTTTCTTTACACCCACTCCCTCCTCATATTTGAACTATCATGTACTTTGCACATGTCACTGAAAAAATATTAACATCAAACAATCCGAGTTCATGTCGGTTTTTGTTTTGATCTGAGATGTTCATTAAAGAACCTTAATCTCTCTCTCTGTCTGTCTTCAAGTTCAAATTCAAATGTTTTCAAAATCAACTATATAATGGATGCATTGAAGACAATAACAAATGAGTACTTGAGTTGAAAAAATTGGGGATAAACCTGATGATGAGCAACATTTGTGTATTAAGTCTCTTCCTCTCTCCTGGTCCTGGTCCTCCAGGTCACAGCGACGACAACAGCACAGAGGACCACCAGCAGCCCGCTGAGCAGAGACCACCTCCCTTTGTAGAAGGTGGAGTGGATCCCAAAGGGCTCTCTGTACATTAGAACAGTTTTGGTTGTTGACACACACTGTTGATCTGACCGCCGACTAACTGCACACCAATACTCCCCAGAGTGTGCCAGTGAGGCATTAGAGATAACCAAGCTTGCATTGAGGTGTTTGTGGTCACTCGTCTCAGGTTCAGTTTTAACTCTTCAGCAATGGTTCGGTTCTGCCCCCTGTTTGGTTTGACTTGATGAACCAAAGGTGGAACAGTGCATATCCTCTCCCACATCTCTGCATCTGAGAGTGACCTCATCTCCCTCTGAGAAGAGCTCTACAACAGGCGGGCCAAACGTGGGACACACCACCAGTAAAAACAATTGGGTGCTCTCAAACATTGTACAGTAGTACAAACCCGTGTCCCTCAGTGTTAGCGATGGAAATGACAGCGAGTAGTTTTGGCCAACCTCAGTAGAGAACTTTTTTTCTGAACCAAACTTCTTCCAAAGTGGGGACTGGTCATCACTGAAATCGGTGATAGTACACTGCAACTTAGCCGACTCTTCCACCGAGTGGTAGATAATCTCTGGTGCTGGGACTAACTTTACATGGTAACTGCTGACACACTGCTGTTGGTTCATCACTAGACAGGTGTACAACGTATGGACTGGTGTTCTGAAGTCAGATACATGAAGCACTGATGTGTTTTTCACATTGTCCATTGCTAATATTGTACTGTCCAAAAAACGTCCCTTTAATGTGTCTTTCTTATATCTATACTCACTTTTAATCCACATGATATCCAGATTATCAGCTGCTCCCTCACACGGTATGTCCACTTCTCCTCCAAGTGTCACATGAATAACTTTGCTCTCATATATTGTACTACAAACAGTGATCCTGATGTTGTTCTCATACGTCACTTTGCCCTCGGTCCAACACTCCTCTTGGTACTGGCCAGAGTCTGAATGAGTCAGACTGTGGATGATGTAAAAAGAAAAATGAGTCCAGTTGAAAAATAAAAGTCGTTGTTTCAAGTCTTCAGGGACTGTGGAGTTCTTGGTCCAGAGGTCTGAGGTATTCCACAGGACAAGTTTCTCCTCATCAACAAATCTGGAGATCAGGCAGAAGTCGGCCTCCTCTGTGAGGTTAAAGGTCAAAGAGTCCGCTTTCCTTTTTAATCTCATGTTCTTCTGCTTGGATGTTGTTGATGAGAGCGAACAGCAGGAAGGAGAGCTGGACTGCAGCCATTCTGCTCTGAGGTCTCCTTGTGAGTGTCGTGCAAACGTCGCCTCTGCTCGCCTCATAAATTCTGTAGCTCGTCAGCAGCTTCTCGTGTTTGTAGTAACGTGACGTCATTATCTAATTATCACAGGAAATGCTGAAGCATTGGGTGCTGTATCAAATAATGTCTTTTCTTTAGTTAGATATTTCTGAGTACCCCGCAGACGTGTCCGAACTGTTATCTCTTATTTACAGGGAAGGACTTATCTACATTGATAGAGCTGAGTGATGTTCAATTTGCTGACAGGTCTATGCATTATTTCTTACAACATATGACACATCTGACATGTTTGTCTACTGTGCTAAATTAATTCATCAATGAAAAAATATAACCAGTAGAGCTTTACGTTTTACACAGTGAGTCTGCTGTCAGTGTCTGTGAGTATGCTTATTTTTAGCTGCTGCAGTGTTTATCATGTTCACCATCTTATTGTGCAGGTCTCCTTAAGTGTAGCACTAAACACAACATAGAGCTGAGGACTCTGATGTCAGTACTTTTGCAGGTATTTTGTGAATTAGTAGTAAGTAAGTAAATTAGAAGTTAAATTGAAGTAAATTAGTAAATAGTTGAGATATTTCAGTAAGAACCAAAGACAACAGACTGACAGACACTGCTATCAGAACAGAAGCCCACTTTTCCAAAACACCTCCCAGTGATGATCTGTTTAATATGATTTTATGTTTATTTTGTTTGTTTATGTGTTAATTTCTTGTCTTTGTGGTGGATACATGTGATTATAGAGCTCACTACTTTGGGCCGCTCCCTGACCCTCATATGGCTTAAGACGGCGCTGAGGATGACTGCCATGTCTTGAACTCCCTCTTAACTTTGCTCTTTTTTTCTATTATTTTGTTATCTATTTTGTTTTTTTTTAAATATGCAAACTGCCAAGGTGAACCTTATCATACAATATGATAGAATAAAACTTCTACACACTAGCTCAGTGGTGGAAAAAAAATCTTTGACCGCAAACAATGGGGAATTTCTATGGTGAAATTTACCTGTTGTTGTACCTGAAGAACAGAAGCAGAGAAGGAAACAAGGGTCGTGAGCTGGAGTCCTAGTCAGTCTCCTCTACCGAGTATTCTTCTGGCTAATGTTCAATCTCTGGATAACAGGCTGGATGAACTCCAGAGCAGGATGTTTTTTCGATGTTACATTAAAAACTGTAATGTTTTGTCTTTCACAGAGACTCGTCTCACTTCTGCTGCTGCCTTCCTATAGGCAGAAACTGAAGCGTGACGGACCAATGACATGGACCGTTCAGGTGTGGTCTGACCAATCAGACTCGACTCTGTGTGGCTGCTTCAGCACTACGGAGTGGTGTGTGTTTAAGGACAGAAACATAAACACATACATGGACGCCGTCATCGGTTACAGTGGCACATGCATGCATCGATGACATCATGCCAAGGATTACTGTACGGACATTCCCGAATCAGAAGTCCTGGTTTAACAGAGAAGTCTGTGCCAAACTTAAAACAGGGACCAGATGCCTACAACTCAGGTGATTTGGAGGAGTACAGGAAGTCCAGGTACGCGCTCCGGAGAGCCATCAGCAGTGCAAAGAGACAGTACAGGGACAAAGTTGAGTCTCACTTACCAAGAGGCTCCAACACCAGGAGCATGTGGGCTGGATTAAAAACTCTAAAGGACTACAAAAAGGAAGATCAGCAGTGCTGAGATGATGTCTGCATCTCTCCCTAATGAACTGAACTGCACGCTTTGAGAATAACTCCCTGGCTGTGGAGGTGTAAAAGGCTCAATAGACCACCACTGACCACCTTTAATATCCAGGGCAGACGTGTGTAGATGACTGAAACAGATTAACACACGTAAGGCTCCTGGACCTGGACCTGATGCATGGCATCCCAGGCTGAGCTCTCAAGGTGTGTGCAGACCAGCTGGCAGAAGTCTTTTTTCAATTTTCAACATGTCACTGCTCCAGTCTGTAGTCCCCACATGTTTCAAGGAGACCATTGTCCCTGGACAACCCAATGAGACATCATTGACATTTCTGTACTCTCTGTTCCTGCGTGACTATGTGGCCACCCCCAGCTCCAACACGATCATCAAATCTGCTGACGACACGACCATCATCGGCCTGATCACCGGCGACGATGAGACGGCCTACAGAGAGGAAGTCAGAGCCCTGACATCTTGGTGCCAGGACAACAACCTGAATGCAAATGTCGCCTCCACTCGCCTCATAAATTCTGTAGCTCGTCAGCAGCTTCTTGTGTTTGTAGTAACGTGACGTCGTTATCTAATTATCGCAGGAAACGTTGAAGCATTCAGCTCTGAACCAAGTAATCTCGTTGCTAGGGTTATATTTTGAAGCTTTTGGACACGTACAAGATGCTATCTCGTATTTAAAGAGAAGGACTTATCTACATTGATGAAGTTGAGTCATGTTGAATTTGCTGACAGCTCTAGACATTATTTTCTTGCAACATCTGACACATCTGACATGTTTGCTGTGCTTAGTTAACGCGTCCAATTAAAAACAAAAAAACCCAAACCCAGTACAGATGAATGGTTCATCGTCATTTTCCAATGTTTTAATTTTTTTAATATTTTACTGTTTTTTTTTTTATTTTATTTTAAAGCAGATCAATAGAACTTTTCATGTTGTGATGATTTTGTCAGTCTCTGCGGTTAAAGATGGTAGTGTTTCTTCCAACATTAGGTCACATGTTCCCTCTGCTTCATTCCCCGCTGCAAAGAGACAACTGCAGCAGAAGGAGACAGACCTTCAGTTAACAGCTGAAGAAACTTGTATTCAGTCAGAGCAAACCACAGTAGTGTTTAGTCTGTCACAGAAGAATCTGACCTGGTGGTAGGCATTAAGAATAACTACTAGAAATCGAAAATTTCTTCACTGTTGGTCCTGTTGGTTACTTAGGTCATAAAGAGGCATCAATATTGTTTCATAACCAGTTAAAAACGTCATAGTGCTGCTTTATATTTCATGATCATGTGATTTTCTTATTTATATGCAAAGGAATTTGAATTGCCTTTTATGCATATATAACAGTAGTTTCTTCCAGTGTTACATCCATCCATTTTCTTCTGCTTTTCCAAGGCCAGGTCACGGAGGCAGCAGGCTAAGCAAGATGGTCCAGATGTCCTTCTCCTCAGAAACACATTTCAGCTCCTCTGGTGGGATCCTGAGGATTTCCTAAACCAGATGAGATATGTATTCCCCCCCCCCCCTTTTACTATTCTGGTTGTGACTGTTTTTGTTTTTTAAGTATAATTTCTGAAATACAAATTCCAAAAATGATGAAAGGTAGCACATCTCAAATTTACATGTCAAGGAGAACAACATGGTCACATTTCACTTTTATATTTTTCCCCCATCACAACAGAAAAACACTGACATGTTTTGGCAGAAAGCCTTCATTAAAGCGAGACCTGCAAGCAGCCTAAAAATTGACTGAAATTCATAATAATAAAACAACTTTCTTATTTCTGTCAACTTTTTCCTTGCTTAAGTGCAAGAATTTGAACCAAATGAAGTAAGAGTTGAAACTGAAAGACATTTTGAAACTGAGGCTGCTGTTATGGACAGATGTGGAGGAAATATGAGAGGAAATTGAGCTGAAACCAGTGAGGCTGTCATATCTTCAAACACAGATAATCAGGAGATTCGGGGAAAACAATTTCTGAGAAGTGTGTGCTGTTCTGATCTGATCCTCAACTTGCTTCGTGTTATCTAAAAACATCAGAAACCTGCAGAAGAAAACACAAGCAGGCCGAGCTGACCAGTCACAGTCAAATCAATTTAATATTCATAGTTAAAGTTATAATATTGTGAAACTTTCATGGACAGTGTTTCCTTGCTGAGCTGTGACAGACAGACGATAACACAGAGTGGGAATTTGGTACTAAAAAGACTCACTTGGTTTGTCTGACTTAATCTTCCAAAGCCTCCTATTAGCTTTAGATGAAGTTCAGTTTTAAATGAAACAACAATGAATTCTTACATCCTCCATCACTCACAACAAAATAGCTTTAATCTGTTTTATTTTTTGTGGACAGGAGGAACAAGTACAATGATCAGCAGTCATAATTTCAATTTATAGGCATGTGAGTGTAGTTTTAATATGGACTTTGATAAATGTGAACATTAAGTAAGACCCCTCTGAACACACCTGTCTTACCACTTGGTGCACTGGTGATATTAAATTGATTAACAGCATCATTTAGTTGGACCTTAAGCTGTGAATGTTTTGAATGTGGCCCTGAATATAATTTTAAATGTCAGCCAACAGTATGTGAGTCTGACAGAAACATTATGTGTGTGAATGTGTGATAGTCTTTGTCACACACGAGTAGAGGAGAAATGGAAGAGCTACACATCAAAATGGAAAAAAAAACAAAAAAAAAACAAACTTAAAGACAGATGAAGGTGTTGTTGATTCGCTCACAGGCCACACTCATATGATACCACAGATATAACACACATTTACATTTCCTGATTATTTGATCAGAAATCATGTTGCGTAACATCACTTTGTGTTAGAATACAGAAGTTAGTCAGGCAGGATTTAAAATGTCTGAAATCATTTTAAGATGACTTGTCTTTACTGTCAGTTTGTTGACAGTATCAGAACAAAAGTGTTGAAAAGTACATTTAGTTAAGTATAATTTTGTGGTACTTAACCTGATTATTTGCCTCTCTTGTTACTTTTACCTCTACTGCACTCGTTCAGACTCTCGCTGTGAGCAGAGCGGGCTGACCAACCAGGATGTTTGACTCTGTCGTGTCTTCAGATCCAGGACTTGCTTGTGGTTCGTTCATGGTGACTGCAGACCAGTTTTCTTTCACAAGGAGGCTTAATGTTAAAGTGAAATAGTCTCTGGTGTGAGCCCTTATCTTGAATCTAGGAAACCACACACACACATTCACTCTGATAGACGTAATCTTTGGGGTCTTATTTTTTGCAAGCCACGGTGTTGGAGCTATTTATTTATTAGCATTTGGTATTGTTTAGTTATTATTTGGACTTTCTTATTCATTTATTTGAATTCAATATGATTAAATGTTTGCTAGTATTCTGTTTATTATTTATGTTGTTTTCTTGTTTATTATTTGTGTTTATTGTTTTGTTATTTGTTTTGAGCACACCACATATCTATGGTGCAGCACTGGTCTTTTGATTTCTTTTATGATTTGAAGAGTTTGATTTGTTGATTTGTTATCGACAAATGGCCACTACACAGAGATACCTGGAGATATGTCTCAGGGGAGTCATTTGAATTGAGGGGCAGAGCTTCCTGACATTATGTTAATATTCACTCAATCAACACAAAACATGTGAGGACGGTTGAAATTATGAGAAGTAAATGTTAGAACCAATGAGAAGTACAAAACACAGGAAATAAGGTTTGAAGAGAACGGCATTTGTTGCAGCCTCACTGATCTTTAATTAACAAAAAGGGCACTTACAAAATAAATTAAAAACATGAGACTGTCCAGCTCTGAAACTTGTACCAGTGTACAAACACACAGATCTTTTGGCTGAGGCTGAGGACAATACTTAACTTCCACAACTGTTTCTACCAGTTTTAAACAATTGCCTTTCAACATCATTTTTTTTTTATGTTCTTATGTTTAGTACATAAAAAAGAAATCGGTAGAAATGAGGCTAAATGAATGTATTTGGATAAAATGTATCTTAATATTTTTTTTTAAACTTCTTAAATAATAATTTTTAAACATATCTTAATTACATTTAAATCTTTTTTCTGCCTACTTTTAACATTTCACAACTTAATTTCTTGATGCTAAACTGAACATTGTTTAGCTTACCTTTTAGATGCCATTAAAGCCATTTGCTAAAATCCACCGTGCCCGGGTCAAACCAACCAATCAGAGCAGGAGGAGTGTCTGACAGTTTGTGAACAACCAATCAGAGCAGGAGGAGTGTCTGACAGTTCGTGAACACGCTGCGCGTCCCGGTCCGGCGTAGGGAGCTCTCGTGGTGACGCTCAAACTCTTCCGGGTCACTGCGGGGTCACGAGTTTGTTTCTTTACTCAATGAGGAGCACAGGGCTTAAAGTATTCCCGCACCGTGTCTGATCTTCGACGTTTGACTATGATTCAGAAAAAAACGGGCTCTGAATTGTAGAAAATGAATTGAACAATGAACAGCGTTAAAGTCGGAAATTACACACGTATTCATCTTCGAAAATAAGCATAAATTGCTGCTGCATATGTTTTCAGCGTTCAGCAAATAGTGACAATATGCCACACTTTGTTTTTCTCCGCCGAGTTAACCCGTAGCGTGAACTACGGTTTTGAATGCAGCATCCAAGCCGACGGTTGTTTCACCGAAATCAGATCAAAAAATGGAGAGTAAATTCATGAAGCCAGGGGAAGACGTCCTAATTGACAACGGCCTTAAAAACAAATGGCGCTGGGCATGGATAGAAGAAAGGGGTGGAGACGGCCAGCCTTTTGGGAGCTGGTGCCACAAACTAAGAGAGCCAGGTACTTGTTTCTGTGTGTTGTGCTCGAAGAAGCTGGTGTATTTTTTGCAACTAGCGGCAAAAAAGTTTTACGATGCCACGAAGGCGACCCCGGCCATAAAGCAGCAGTTCACGCTCAGTTTCTGAAGTAAACTGTATTTATTTCCTATTTTCTATTTCTTTCCTATTCAGTTTAATCAGTTCTTGGAGCACTTTACTTTAACCTTTTTGTTGTTGTTAATTGAACTGACTTGTAGTTTAGTGTATTAAATTGCATTTGTTTATTTTCTATTTTGTATTTCCTATAACCTAATTTGCCATTGTTTGTTTTGAATAAAAACGATGGAAATATTGCAATTTAAAATTACAGTGTTATCTACAGTTCACTGTTGCTCTGTAACTCTTTATAGATTTTTTGTAGACATTTTTTACTGAATTAAATGGTTGCTAAATGAATAATTCAAATTAATTAGCCTGACTGAGTTTCACATGTCCTTATAACATTATTACCTTTACTTTCTAAAATTCACATTTAAACTGCACACACATTTCTGCTGACAGGTAATTATCTCTGTTTGATTTATGTTTGAATTCCTGTAAAAAATAACCACAAAATAAGACGACTTACAGAAACAGTCCGCGGTGAATCTGCTGTTGAAGATGAGCTAACGTTAGCTTCCCCAGGCTAATGCTAAGTGCTAACAGTTAGCTTTGTTTTATCTGAAAGTTGTTAAAAATCTCTTTGTGAAGTGTCCAGACAGTCATATTCGGTTTGATGTTGGTCCTGATCTCGATGTGTGTCTGTGCTCTCACAGCTAAATGTTCTCAGAAGTTCACTGCTTAGTTAATATTATTCAGTTTATTAGTTTCTCTGATCAAACATCTGAACTCTGAAACACGTGTGCTCATCGTTGATTTTACCGAACAGATATTACTGTAGATTACTTTTCATGTCAAACATTTATTTCTGCTTGTTTGTTGATCAGCAGTGTTCACAACAGTAATGTGGCAGCTGATTTCAGGATGTGAAATATTAAAATAATTCAGTGAATAAATCACCGCTGCTTCTTCAAATGTGTGTAAACCTGCTGATGATAAAACCTGCCAGCTGACAAATGTTTGTTTAGTTTAAGTTTCATTTTAGGCAGGTGAATTGAAATGAATCATGAGGCCAGCGAAGATTCACACCTCTATGATGTGGTTGAATCCAGGTCAGCGTTTTGTTGAACAGGACAAAATAAGTGTTTATTTTTCATGTATAATTTCAATTGTCTTTGTTACTTTTATTATATTGAGGGATTTTAATTTGGATTATTTTAAAACAAATGTCTTCATTCATAAATGAAACTGATCACATTCATTTCTTTATTCTCTCCTCAGGTCTGACAGAGGCTTGTTATTGCACTTTGAAGAATCAAGAATCCTGTTTTCATCACTAATCAAAGTTTATGTTGACCATAAATAATGTTCATTTTTAATCTACAGTAACTTACCTTTCCTGTCATTCCTATGCAAACTAGATCTTCATATTTCTGAAGTGTTCATTTTTAATAAGTCATAAAACATTTAATACATTCATGTCTAGTGTTGACGCTGTGGTTTGAATTGTTCCAAATGGTGTCTTAAATTGGTCCAAAGATATTTCAGTAATTTACAGTATAACAGGAAAGTGGTGTATTTGTTTTAACATTAATGCATTTAGACACAAATCACTGTAAAAATCACACTGTTGGATAATAAATTACGTTACTTGAATATGTTAAAATATACATTTTGAAGCTGTATAATAAATGGATGCACAGCAGTCAGACTGTTTTCAGACGTCCTCAGCACCGAGCTCCTCCGGTGTTTGGCCCAGCGGACTCTCTCTCTGCCGGCCTTCTGTCAGACGTCGCGGCCTCCTCTCTCCTCTGCGCCATCGTCGTCGTCTCCCCCTTCCGGAGCTGCTGAAGTCGCCGTCATGGTCTCAGTCTCTAAACTCACCGTAACAACAAATATACAGGGCAGAAATGTCACACAATGTGCAAAGACACGTAAATAAGCTGTTAATTTACTGGCTCGCCACGCAGAGGAAGGGGGAGGGGCTTTAAAGCTGCGCTGCTTCAAATGTTCAGGCATGGTTTGACATGGTCCATTTGAAGACCGATAAGTATTTAAGTGCTTGTCTGGCCTCTTCAGTGCAGTGATTCTGTTTCTCACGTAGTTTATTTTTTTAACATCAGTCCATGTTCGTTCCTTCAGTGTCTCCGTTTCATTTTGCAGACAAAGCCTGCAGTCTTGCTTGGCAGGAACTGAGAATGTTCTGATGAATTTCATCAGGTGTTTCTCCACCAAACAAACTTCTTGCTTCCCATTTGCGTCTGCTGCGTTTTTCTGCTGGTTCTTGTAAAGAAAAGAATAAATGCAGCTTTTTGTAATACTGTAAAACATGCAAATGAAGCCATCATCATGGAGATTATTTTTCCTAGTAGTAGTCTTAAGGGAAGGAGGGAAAAGCCTTTGTGAACTCCAACAGGTGGCTCTGTAACAGCGTCACACGTCCACATGCTATTGCAGGAATATCAGCATGATTCAAGCAGTGAAACATTAAAGTCCAAACAAAATGAAAATAAATTGTTCTCATGCAAAGGAGAATCAAGAATCATGTTATAAAGGGAGAATCACTTTCAAGAAATGCAAGGTGATTTTCTTTTTTGTATGCCATTTGAACTGAGCACAATCAGATTGGTGCATATGCTCCCTTCATCCATGAGGGCCAATAAATTGAGTATGATTAGAGAAGAAGAGATCACCTGTCTTTTTCCTGACTTCAGTTTTAGGTTACACTCATGGGTTCACTGCATGATTCTGGGGAATTCTCATTTCTGAGAATTTGCTAGTAGATGGTGGAGGAGCAGACACCTGGTAACTGAAACAAATACACACAAACACCCCAAAAATAAAGTTATATTTCAGATACCCCAATTGAGAAGTAAATAAAAGGAACATAATTTATATGAATGGCATTCATTAAAACTATGTATATAATTGAGTTTTTCCACTTCAAACCTAATCCACTTTATCAGGTGGAAAAAAGCTGTGGGGGAGAGGTAAGTAACAAAGCAAGATTCTGATGTTGAACTGCAGATTTGATTTATTAGAACTGCATCTGTTTTTAAATGTGTGACATTGATGGTGACAAATGTATTCATTATTTTGTCGTACAGGCCAAGCGATAAGAAGCTCTTGTCCATGTATAAGTAATGAGTGGTATACTTGGATTCAACTACTGCTACTTCCTACATATGTTAATGAACAAAAAAGTGACTTGTATTTTTCTTTTATGAGAGAGAAATAAACTAAAAAGTCATATTGAGATATATGACGTTAAATTTTATATAGAAGTTAATAAAAAAAGTAAAAAGTATTGTGACATAACTCCACCTGTATAAACCTATATTATACTCACATTATCCAACCGTGCTAGCTGTTGATCAAGAAGCACACGCTGATGCAAAAGGAAGGTACGCTGTCTTTCAATCTCATGGCGTTCTTCCTCTGAGGCCATGTAGCGTTCAGAGCAGTTGTCATGGTGCTGTTTCAATTTAGCAATCCTGGACTGAAATGACTGGAATAAACAAGATTGAAGGACAACAGAATCACATTAATACAGAAACTTTAATCTCATTTCAAGCAGTAGTTGATAACTAATTATGGTAAATTTCGTTAATGTTAAACTACTACAGTTTGTCTTTGTTGTTGCAAAGTGACATACCATGTTGACACTGGAGGGCAACTGTTCCACATGTTGGGCAGGAACATGCGAATGATGGCTGCTGTTTGAGTCGTCACCCACTGATGGTGTGGCCTCAGGAGAAGTGGAAATCTGCAATTCGACAAAGGGATAAACACTATGAGCGTTCTTGTACCAGACATTAATGATGGTCACATGTTGTTCTGAAGTTAAACCTGCTGAGACTCCAATATCTACGTCTAACCTACAACTGGGAACACTCAACACATACACTTACTATTTGAGCCAAACTGGAGACACTCAACACACATTGTATCTGTACCAAACTGGGGACGTTTGTGTGTTGAAGCCCTTGCTATCAATATAAGTCTATAACAACAATGTGGCTATTACAGCAACACACACATTTATCTGAGCCACACTCAGAGACACAAGTCAACACAGACTCACTATTTGGGTAAGAGAAACACACTGGATTACACTGTGCTCTCATATATCCACTGATCAGGTGGTGACCTCAGCATAAACCAAGGGACAAAACAAAAATGCTCAAATATGATCAATAGGTAACAGTTCACATTAGCATGCAACTTGAACTTGGTAGCATTCATGCAGTTGGGGTTTTGTGCTCATCATTCACCAGTCTCAAGTGACTGGTCCTCCAGAGATGCATCAAGACTATTTAGGAAAAAATGGTATTAATGCACAACAAATAAGGTTCCTTATTTAATCTGGCTGTAGTGTTGAATAGTGTCATTCTAAATAAATCCACATAAAGATTGGAGAGAGTGAGAAGGAGGATTAGTCGCCCCAAACAATCAAGATAAGTAACAGTTTGCTAGAAGTTCAATTTCAAGAGAACTATAATTAGACTGTTTGAAATAACACACTAGTATACTGCCTACTACATACTCAGTTTGTGTCCTGCATACTGCCTACACAATGATCAGTTAAGTATGAAAATACCAACATATTGTTCACACTGAAATATATTCAAGCAAGATGACCATATGACTGCATCACGTGACTGATGGCTGACAACCCCTGGCTCTCTCATATCCAAAACATGCAAAAGAAACATGCACAAAAGCAGCAATAACTTAACAGACATTGTCTTAACAGACATTGTATAAACTTGGCAGAATAATTACTAGAGCAGGTTTTTACCCTTATTAACACTGTACAATAAAAACACTAAACATGAACTAGACAATGCAGCATCATAAAACATACAGAAAACCGAGTCAGTGCCATAGTGACAGTGACTTTGATATAATAAAAACAGAAAAGGATTATTAGCAAGAGAAGGACATGGAGAAACTACACCAATTTCCAAATATAAATTCAAAATAAATATTTTTAAACATCAATGTAAGTCATCTGAATGTGAAATTACAACACGGCTTACATAAAATATCCAAGTGTAGGGGACAAAATAAAAAAATAAATAATAAATAAATAAAACCTTGTGTGAATGATGGGAATTTTTATGCACTGCAGAGCTTATACATTGAATTGATTGACATTTTTAATGCACATTATGCTGCCACCACATTGAACATTAAAACTGTCCAGCTGTAATAATTAGGAATATGTACTATTGGACCAAGACTTGGTAGTGGCAGATACTCAATATTAAATTACTTAGATCATGATCAGGGACAAACAACCCTAATTGGAACTTTCTAAACTTCAATGAATTCTTATTACAAACTGCAGCTGCAAAAACAGCATATTCAGCCTTACTTACCACCAAGATTTCCCTTTCCATTGAAAATCAAAGAGGTATGTTGCTTCAGGCTCACTGTAGGTTTCGATGACAGGAGGATTGTCTGGAGTAAGAAGTTTCCCTCTGTACTCTAGTACAAAATCTCCTTTGCTGAGAGGTATTGAAGCAAAAACGCCTCACCCTTTATAAGAAAATGAAAAACAAGTAGGCTATGTTAATGATATGCTTGTATCAATCAGGCCACTGGTTCATCTCTTACACTGAAGCTCATATTTAAGCAAAACTAATGCATGTAGGAAAAGAATACAAGGCACATAAAGACTGACCTTTGTAAGAGTTCAAACTCCTGTCTAAGACCCGCCTTGTCAGTTTTAAGTCTTATGTGCTTTTCTGCATCATGTTGTGGTTTCATCCGCACCCTCCTTCTGCAAGGATCCTTTAAACTGCAGCCGCCATCAGCCATCATTATCTGTTCAGAAAATAACAGTTTTATGTATCACATTGGCCACCCAATTAAAGTGATATTCCAACAATTAACAAAATTATATCTACTTTTATTAATGGGCTACATCAAACTCAGAATCCCGGACAAAGACACTTTTCTCGAAACAGTTCTTTCACCTATAGGTCCTACAAAGGCCTCATGTAATTTACATTATATTATCAGAAATTAAGATATATGGGACACTTCAGCTCAGACACTGACAATATTTTATTCATATACCTACAGTAACTAGTTGCCCTGGCAACCATGAGGATGCTACACATTTGAAGAAGTTCAGCTAACTTTAGCTAGCAAGGCAGAGGGCTAGTTAAGCTATCCAGATGAGGAATAATGAATGTTTTTGGCTGGTAAATATTATGTATAACTCGCAAATTTTTATGTGAATATGTTCTACAAAAGGCACTAATGGTCTAGAGTCACTTCAAACATAACTTAGTTACCTGTCATTGTAGTGTTGACTCCATCCAGACTGCTGCAGTGGTGAAACCACGAGACTAGGCTTGCCGCACCTTTTGGATCAAACCAAATGTGTGGTCTGTTAGTCACCAGCTAGTCTTCCAACCTGCTAGCTCTTGGCCTGCTGGCATAGACTGCTAGACAAAGCTTTCTATTCTATTCAAGTCAACAAGGAGAGGAGACACTTATCAGAAAGTTTATAGTGTAACTGGGGACATATGCATGATGTAGTTCCTTACACATCCACTAGGGGCAGTGTGCAGGATTATACACAGATTGGGGGGGTGGGGGGGGGAGCTCACACACACACATAATATCTGAAAAAAAGTCACTTTGGGGGACAACGGTCATTTTGAGACAGAAACGCATGTTGGAGCTTGTAGTATACAATTATAATGAAAACCAAATGGGGATGGTGAATTTTGTTCCCAATTCCAAAGCTGTCCCCAATCAACTGGTGTGTATTCTGAAAAATGTCCCCAATTTTGGGCTAAGTAAACACACACACACTCCCCCAAAGAAAACACTAAAATAAGTTAAATTATATACAATAGATATGGATATACTTTAAACTAAATATACTAGTAGCACCAGCTTCTCCACAGATTACTCATTTTCTCTTCACAGGCAGATTTATAAGAAGTACTCAGATCCTTTATTTGAGTAGAAATACACCAATCTAATACTCTAATACATCCAGGCCTTGTAGGGGAGTGTTACTGATGGCTCAGCTCTGCTCAACAGTCCCAGTAAGTCATGACAGTGTGACGATGAGCCAGCATGAACACCACCAGGATCCTGGACCTGGAGCAGGTAAGATGAATTCAGCCATCATCCATTTTATTATTCACACCTGTGATTTTACTACTGTGACACGTCAAAATGTCACCAGGCGGCCCAGAGCTGGAGACACTGACCATGGACCACAAAGTCTCCACTGTCAATTATCTAATAAAGTATTAAAATTCACCAAAATATCTTTTTAAAATTCTGGTGTGGTGTGCAGCTCTGTGGGATCCTTTTTAATGTCTTTTTAAAAGAAAAAATATGCAATTATTTTTTCAACTCCAGACTCATTGGCTTTGGTGCATTTTCTGTGAACATATAAAAGAACATATTTTCAATAACTTCTCACTGTACACCCCCCCTCTACACATTTATATTATATTGGTGGTGGTCGGGTCCACTGGAGCTGACAGTAACAAAAGTGTAGAAACTGTAGGTGCTGTGTACTTTCACTCTCTCCTCCTACTACCTGGGCCTGCTGTTAGTTTGTGTGTTTATGTGTTTATGTATGCATGTTATATTTCCAACATCGACACCTCTACTTTCTGGTTTCTGGCACATTTTACCTTCTGTCTTGCGGGAACCTTTCTATATTTTCTCAGGCTCTGTCCTACCTGCAAATTGGGGGGAGGACACAACAAATAGCTTTGCCTCTGTGGCTCTTTATCACAACTGATCAAGACGGCGAAAAGATTTTCTGGGCAAGACATTGGTGAGACGTCAAATCTAGAAAAGACAACATATCCCAAGATCCCCAGCTTCTGCAGACATTGAAAGGAGGATTCAGGAGGAGCAAACTTTTGAACCATCATCTGCAGAGCCCCAAGTAAGTAGGTGATGCTGCTGCGTATGAACAATAAATGTCTGACTCTCCTACCTTGACTTGCTGTAGTGTGTGTTTGTGAGCGAGAGAGAAAGGTAGAGGTGTTAATAAAGTTCCTGATCTGAGTATTTTCATTCATTCTTCATTTCAAAAAGAAACGCTGTGATGTGTGTGGACCAAAGATGGACAGAAGACCCAGTATACATGCATCGAGTCCAAGAAATAGATATGCAGCACACACACAGTAAAGCTCTGCCCCTCATGTGTTGTATAAGCATGAACAGGCTGTGTGTTAACTGGGGCTGATGTTGTGTAGACTGGCATGGATACTTTATTCTTAAATGTGATCTAACAGAGGTAAATGGCAAATATTTCACATATATGTTGTCTATATTACTTTTAATTTGGATAAAGTAAACATCTGTTGAGTATTTTTACATAATTTGTTATGGCTGTATTGATTTAAAAACACAATGCAGTCCACCAGAACCAGCAACAGTGACAACATTGATGAGAGCTCAGCTGCAGGAAGCGATCAAGAGTTCATCTACAGACTACAAACAATGGCTCTTTTTAACCACCAGATGGTGCTTCTGTCATTTACAGATGTCAAACACCACTTCATAACACACACACTTCATGAGCAAAATCACAGCTGCTGTCATTTTTTTTTTTCCGCCAGCCAAACTCACACAATGGACCCTAAAAGAACATTTGTAAAACGTAAAGATTATATCAAGAGAATAGTTTGTTATAAATACATAACCAGAGAGAGTATTACCTGAGCACTCAACCACATTGGTCGGGAAATAGCAGGAGTGATATGAGAAACACAGTGAGAGAAAAGAGGCGACACTGAACATGCCTTTATCAAGACCTAACTCAAGCCCAGAATATAATTTGAAATGTCAGCCAGCAGTATGTGAAGCTGATAAAACATAACGTGTGATATTCTTTGGAACAAAACAGCCTTTCAAAATAAAAGCAGGCCTCTAAAGTAAAAAACTGGTAAACAAGTTTTATCTTTATCTTTTGTTATAAATACAGTTAAGCATTGGCTGATATGAACAGTAACAGTTATAACACTCACAACAGTGTAAAATACAACTATTATATATGAATGAAAGGCAATTCAGATTCCTTCACATATATTTACAAGAATCACATAATCATGAGATTAAAGCAGCTCTATGGAGTTTTTAACTGGTTATGAAACAGTCTCAATTTAATACTGATACTTCTTTATGACATACATCAGCAAACATGACAAATAGAGAGAATATTTTCTATTTCCATGAGTTTCTAATGGTTATTCTTAATGCTGCCACCAGGTCAGATTTTTCATCAACATCAGACTCAATTTTTTTGGGGTTTGCTCTGTGTCCAAATTCAAGTTGCTTCATCTGCTAACTGCCTCCTTTGACCACAGGGACCGCCAAAATCAACACAACAAGAAAGAACAACAAAAAAGTTCCATTGAGCTGCTTTAAATTAAAACATTATAATAAAAAAGGTTTAAAATATAGATTAATCAATACACCTTAGATAAAAGCGAATGTTAAAATCAATTTGTGAAATGTTAAAAAAAAGTTTAAAAACAATATTATTACATCACAGACCAGCCCCTTCTTATTGGTCAGGCTGCGGCCCAAAGCAGTGATCCCTATAATCACATGTATCTGCCACAAACACAAACACAAGAAATAAACAAACAAATAAAAAAAGTTAGGTTTACATTAAATCATGTTATACATTATAAACAGATGCTGATGTGACATCTGCGCTGTGGCTTCATGGTCACCATCAAATCTGACTTCAAACCTTGAAAATATTTTTTTTCTCAGTATTCCTATTTTGTATTTTTACAGTTGTTGGGGTTTAAAGTCCATTTAATCAATATTACATTTTTGCTGAACACTTTTTTCTTTACACTCACTCCCTCCTCATATTTAAACTATCATGTACTTTGCACATATCACTGAAATAATAATAACATCAAACACTCTGAGTTCATGTCGGGTTTTTGTTTTGATCTGAGATGTTTAATTAAAGAACCTTAATCTCTCTCTCTGTCTGTCTTCAAGTTCAAATTCAAATGTTTTCAAAATCAACTATATAATGGATGCATTGAAAACAATAACAAATGAGTACTTGAGTTGAAAAAATTGGGATAAACCTGATGATGAGCAACATTTGTGTATTAAGTCTCTTCCTCTCTCCTGGTCCTGGTCCTCCAGGTCACAGCGACGAACAACAGCACAGAGGACCACCAGCAGCCCGCTGAGCAGAGACCACCTCCCTTTGTAGAAGGTGGAGTGGATCCCAAAGGGCTCTCTGTACATTAGAAGAGTTTTGGTTGTTGACACACACTGGTCATCTGACCACCGACTAACTGCACACCAATACTCCCCAGAGTGTGCCAGTGAGGCATTATAGATAACCAAGCTTGCATTGAGGTGTGTGGTCACTCCACTCAGGTTCAGTTTTGATATTTCAGGAATTGCACCAACGGTTTTGCCCCCTGTTTGGTTTGACTTGATGAACCAAAAGTGTCGCATATACCTCTCCCACATCTCTGCATCTGAGAGTGACCTGGTCTCCCTCTGAGAAGAGCTCTACAACAGGCGGGCCAAACGTGGGACACACCACCAGCCAAAAATTTTGCCTTCTCTCAGAGGTTACACAGGTGTACACACCTGAGTGATTCAGTGTTAGCAATGGAAACGACAGTGAGTAGTTTTGGCCAACCTCAGTGTAGAATCCTATTTCTGAATCAAATTTCTTCCAAAGTGGGGGCTGGTCATCACTGAAATCAGTAACATTGCACTGCAACTGAGCCGACTCTTCCACCAAGTGGTAGATAACCTCTGTTAGAAGGAATAATATTACAGAGTGACTGCTGACACACTGCTGTTGGTTCATCACCAGACAGGTGTACTCAGTATAGACTGTTATTCTGATGTTGGATACATGAAGCACTGATGTGTTTTTCACACTGTCCATTGCTAATATTGTACTATCCAAATGTCCCTTTAATGTGTCTTTCTTATATCTATACTCACTTTTAATCCACATGATATCCAGATTATCAGCCGCTCCCTCACATAGCAGGTCCACTTCTCCTCCAAGTGTCACATGAATAACTTTGTCCTCATATCTTGTACTACAAACAGTGATCCTGATGTTTTTCTCATACGTCACTTTGCCCTCGGTCCAACACTCCTCTTGGTACTGGCCAGAGTCTGAATGAGTCAGACTGTGAATCGTGTAAAAAGAAAGATCAGTCCTGTTGAAAAATGACAAATGAAAGTCGTCGTTTCAAGTCTTCAGGGACTGTGGCGTTCTTGGCCCAGAGGTCTGAGGTATTCCACAGGACAGGTGTCTCTTCATCATCAAATCTGGAGATCAGGCAGAAGTCGGCCTCCTTGGTGGGTCTGAAAGGTTCTAAAGAGCTGTTTTCCTTTTTAATCCAGTGTTCTTCTGTTTGGATGTTGTTGATGAGAGCGAACAGCAGGAAGGAGAGCTGGATTGCAGCCATTCTGCTCTGAGGTCTCCTTGTGAGTGTCGTGCAAACGTCGCCTCTGCTCGCCTCATAAATTCTGTAGCTCGTCAGCAGCTTCTCGTGTTTGTAGTAACGTGGCTTCTTTATCTCAATTATCACAGGAAACGTTGAATTTGGCTCTGTATCAAGTCATCTCTGTCCTTTGATTGCACTGATATTTTGAGGTAATTTTTAGACACGTACAAGATGTTATCTTGTATTTATTTAAAGAGAAGGATTTATCTACATTGATGGAGTTGGGTGATGTTGAGTTTGCTGACAGGTCTACACAGTATTTTCTTGCAACATCTGACACATCTGACATGTTTGTCTGCTGTGCTTAATTAATGCATCAGTGAAAGTTTTTGTCATACACAGTGAGGATGCTGTCATGTTGAGCTAAATACTAATGCAGCATGTTCACAGTGACAACAGTAACCTGCTCATTTTTAACAGGTGTCATTTTTACCATGTTCTCCATTTTATTGTGCAGGTCTTCTTTAGTGTGTTTGCTTATTAGCACTAAACACCATGAAGAGCTGAAAATGCTGATGTCAGTAGTTTTGCAGGTATTTTGTGGCAGTAAATTAAATGAATGAAATAAAAAATAATTGAGACATTTTCATGACTGACTGACGTGTTTCTCGTGTTAGGTCACATGTTCCCTCTGCTTCACTCCATGCTGCAACTGGACGACTTCACCGGGAGGAAACAGATGATCAATTTACGGCTGAATATTGATCAGTATTAAATAGAGACTGCTTCATAGGAAGTAACAACTCCATAAAGCTGCAGTAAATTTCATGGTCATGTGATTTTTTTCATGACATGCCAAGGAATTTGAGCTGTTTTTCATACATATATAACAGTTGTTCTTTTCCATCCATCCATTATCTTCTGCTTTTCCAAGGCCAGGTCACGGAGGCAGCAGGCTAAGCAAGATGGACTAGATGTCCTTCTCCCCAACAACACATTTCAGCTCCTCTGGTGGGATCCCGAGGATTTCCTAAACCAGATGAGATATATAACCCCCCAGTGTGTTCGGGGGGTTTACAGTCCAGCTATAATAATGAAAGATTAAAATAAAATAATAAAAATAACTGTTAAAACTTGCTTTACAGTTTTTAATTTCATTGTGATTTATGAGTGTAATTATGGAGCCACAACAGGGTCATGTGCAAAAAAAAAAAAAAAGTAATATTCTCGTGTGCACCTGAAATTTTCCTGTGCTCAAGAGAAAGTTTTCTGTGCTCACAAAAAAGTGACAAGGAAACAAAGGAAGGAGTCAGATATAGTGTGGGTGATGGAGAAGTGGAGACAAGTGATGAGAAAGGTGAAAGTAATCAGGACAGCACAGAAAAGAGGCGTTAAACACACAAGGGCAGGAGGTGAAATAACAGACATGTGAGGAGAGGGAGGAGTACAAAATAAAACAGGAAGTGTGCATAACGACTGGAAACCGACAAATACAAGAACAGGGAACGAGAACAAACAAGTAGAGGACACAACAAGAAGAGACAAATGGGATCAGAAGGAGCACAGGGAGGGAGAAACACCAGGAGATAGCAGTGGCACAGGGCAGGACTGTGACATGTAGTTTATCTGTCTGTGCTGATTTCATCTTTGAAAATAATTCATATTTTTATTAACACACATGACAAATGAGCAGACTGTGAATATTAAACAGTAAGTATTTATGTGGATCAACTGCTCAGATAGGAGAAGCATCATCAAGTGACAATTATAATCTGATATGTACTTGGAAATGAGAGGAAATTGAGCTGAAACCACTGAGGCTGTCATATCTTCAAACACAGATAATCAGGAGATTCATGGGGAAAACAATTTCTGAGAAGTGTGTGCTGTTCTGATCTGATCCTCAACTTGCTTCGTGTTATCTAAAAACATCAGAAACCTGCAGAAGAAAACACAAGCAGGCCGAGCTGACCAGTCACAGTCAAATCAATTTAATATTCATAGTAAAGTTATAATATTGTGAAACTTTCATGGTTCGTGTTTCCTTGCTATTGACGATAACACAGAATTTGGGAATTTGGTACTAAAAAGACTCACTTGGTTTGTCTGACTTAATCTTCCAAAGCCTCCTATTAGCTTTAGATGAAGTTCAGTTTTAAATGAAACAATGAATTCTTACATCCTCCATCACTCACAACAAAACAGCTTTAATCTGTTTTATTTTTTGTGGACAGGAGGAACAAGTACAATGACCAGCAGTCATCCTTTCAATTTATATACAGGCATGTGAGTGTAGTTTTAATATGGACTTGAGAAATGTGAACATTAAGTAAGACCCCTCTGAACACACCTGTCTTACCACTTGGTGCACTGGTGATATTAAATTGATTAACAGCATCATTTAGTTGGACCTTAAGCTGTGAATGTTTTGAATGTGGCCCTGAATATCATTTTAAATGTCAGCCAACAGTATGTGAGTCTGACAGAAACATTATGTGTGTGAATGTGTGATAGTCTTTGTCACACACGAGTAGAGGAGAAATGGCAGAGCTACAGATCAAAATGGAAGAAAGACCGATAAAGAGCATTTCTCTTTATCATGGTTGCGGGTGCTGTTGATTCGCTTGCAGGCCACACTCATGTGATACCACAGATATAACACACATTTACATTTCCTGATTATTTGATCAGAAATCATGTTGCGTAACATCACTTTGTGTTAGAATACAGAAATTAGTCAGGCAGGATTTAAAATGTCTGAAATCATTTTAAGATGACTTGTCTTGACTGTCAGTTTGTTGACAGTATCAGAACAAAAGTGTTGAAAAGTACATTTAGTTAAGTATAATTTTGTGGTACTTGTACTTAACCTGATTCTAATCAGAGTTATTGTGTGCTGGGTCAGCAGTCTGACTCCCTTTTGGAGGGAGGTGTGTTACGCTGGCAGACAAGGCAGGTGGACCCAAATGCAGAACAGGCAGACTTTTCCAAAGGTTTTAATGTAAAATAAGAAGATCTTACAAACAGGTTTGTAGACTCACTAGGCAAGAGCATAACATGAAGGCTTGATCAGAGTAAACGATTTGACTTGGAAACCAGACAGGGGAAGACGCAGACTATATACACACAACAGGTAATGGGGAACAGGTGGAAACAATCAGGGCGAGGGCAGACAATCACACAGGCAGAAAACACACAAGGGCAGGAAGTCAACAGGGACCTGAAACGAGAGGAGAGTTAAGTATTTCAAAATAAAACATGACACACCAGAACAGGAAACAGAAACATGACAGACATGAAACTTAACACACACAATGAGACATGAGACATGACAAGGTGTTGTAATTCTAATTTGACTTTCATTACTGTGCAATGTTTATTTAGCCCTTTTTTCTCATATGTAAGGCCTGCTTTATGAAAGTGGAGTGTCTGAAATGAGAAGAGAGGAAAAGTACAACAAAATAAAGTAGGAAGTGTGGGAAGATCCATTTTAGTTTGAAACAGTATCTGCACTAATAGTTTTGAATCATGAATATAATTTTTTCAGCAGAAGATTTTGTCTCCATCAGGTCAGTTTATTGTAAGAAAAACAGTCTCTGAATTTTGTCTGATGGTCCAGGTTCATTACTGAAGTTCAGGGGAAGATCTTTGGACCAGTCACTCTTCACCAAACAGATAGCTGGATCCTGGAGACTGTTCTCCTCTTTCCCCACAAAAACACTTAACTTCTGATCTGAGGTCAGTCTGAGAGGTAAAACAGTGACACTGACTGTTGCCACACACACACACACACACACACACACACACACAGTTTACCTTATAATAAAGCAGCTCTCCACCTGCTCAGCTTGTTTTCTTGAGTTATTGCAGGTTTCATGTAAATTATTCAACCAGTCATGACTTTGTGTCTACATTTGAATCAAAGTGCTGAGTTGATTCTAACATTTCTCTCCTCTACAGTCCACAGGAAGAAAACTGAGTCTCTGATGTTGAAATTATAAACATGTTGTATTAATATTCTTATGTACCAGAATCACTTTGTGACCGTGTCTCCTCTCATTTCCATTCACAGGAAATCTGCTGAGTTTGCCTGAGTGTGGGCTTGTGTTACTCTTGTTGTGGGGATAATAATCTGTTTACAGTGACACTGTGAGGACTCGCCTCCCCTGTGGGGACAAGTACCCAGAACACAAACCATTCAACACCTGGTTTAAGGTTCAAGTAAGGTGATGTAAATGTAAGCGTTAGGGTAAAGCTCCAGGAAATTAATGTAAGTCAACATAATGTTCTCTGTGGTTGTGGATACATGACTGTGTGTGTATGTGTATATATATCTTAATGATGTTGTGGGGTTCACAAGATGTTAGCACAGTCACAGTGTGGGGTTCAAAATGTTTGTTTGGACACAAAACCAGGACCCCACAAAATTCAATTTAATTCATTCAATTAAAACAGGGCCAAGATAATGCCCTGAGAAGTTTTCAGGATTTACCCAACAGTGCACATGTACCAAGTGTTTGTCTTTAGGTGTGTTTAGGAAGTACTGCCCCCTGGTGGCAGAAGATGGTATAGATAGATGAATAGATAGATAGATAGATAGATAGATAGATGATAGATAGATAGATAGATAGATATATACTTTATTGATCCCAAGCTGGGAAATTACCGTGCATAGCAGCAGCATTACACAATAACAATACAAAGAGATAAAAAGAAAAAAGAAAGAAGAAAAACCTAGACATCTTCAAACAATATAAAATAAAATATAATATATAATAAAAAATAAATAAAAATTATAACACACACCCCTCAATTTAAGAATACAAACTGGGCAAAAAATGAGCAAGTGTGAGCAGCCATCTTCCATGAAGGCTATCACACTCAAAGCTAATTTTAAGATCATTAAATTTACTTCACCTGGTTAGGGTGGATCTTCCCCTCCCCATTTACAGGAAATCAGTTGTTTGTACTGTGTGTGTGTGTGTGTTGTGTGTGACCATTAACCTAGGTCAGTGTGTTAATGGTGCCTTCAGGTACATCTTGAGAAATCGTACTTCCACATTTAATTGTTTGACATTTATTGAACATGCTCTTTAATCACTGACATAGCGAAAGTTTTTTTGCATGTTGGAGATAAATTTTAGAAATCTGACAGATCTGTCACATTCATCTATATTAACAAAATTACTGGTTTTCACACAACTATACTGGTGATCCTAATTTATTTATTTAGTAAAAGTATATAATGATGAAATGAAAGTTAATAAGATAACAAAGCAAAATGTAAAATACATATTAATGTGTATTAGGACTGAAAACACAGAAAAACGGAGAAATTGCACATCAAGTAAAAACAAGTTCAGTTGGAAAGAGATTTTACACGAAATAAATCTACATCTAAATATCCAATAATAATGATTTTTAACCTTATTTGGTGGATTGTAGTTATTCTTTCTATGTACAATTAAAACAAATCCAAACAAATTTATTTTACAGTCATGATGTGAACTTAGGTTGTAAACTAAATACATGTTTAACTATCCACTGTTATGAATTTTAATGACACTATGTTTAGATGGAGGTTTATTTTGTTTTACTAGTAAGCCCATTAATCTTACAAACATACAATGAATCGGCTTCTCCTTTATCTCCTTTCACAGAGCGAGGTCACAAAGTTCTTTAGTTTTAGTTAGTTAATGGGACAGAAAAATCATAAAAACAAAAAACAAACATACAATAAAAAATAAAACTGGCACAAAGCTGGAGAAAGTCATAAATTCAATCTTCAGCTACTTTTTAAAGGCGTCAGCAGAGACTGCAGAACGTCTGTCAAATATGAAGGACGTTCCTCGTTGTTGGAGCCACCACTTCAAAGGCACGATCAATTATTAATGATAATGTTGATGCAATGAAACAAATGAGAAGGTGATACTCCAGTCCTATGTCTGATGAGAGTTTGGACTGGTGCACGTTCACATTAACTACAAGGACTGTGGATGCAAAATAAAGTATTTTAGAAAAAATGTAGTGATTTAGTTCATTTTTAGTTAATTTATTTGTGTGCTACAGCGCCACCTCTTGTTCATGTTAAAGTAAAATGTTTGCTGCTTTTCTTCAGCTGTAATGAGGGACAGTAGAGAGCACACTGTGACTTCTTCTCTTCAACAACTGTTTTCTTATTTTGCTGATTTGAGTAATTACATTTTTATTTCCTGTCCAAAAGAGTAAAAACTGTACATGAACCATTTAAATTTACAATATTTTAAGTGTCATTTCTGTTGTGATAAATCTCATTTTCTGTGTTGAAACCTCAATAAATGTCCAAGTGAAGTCATTCATGGTTTATACTGGAGGACTTCACACTGTGCAGCTGCTCCTCTCACACCTTTTTGTCATCTTCAGGCAGGTTTTCTTTCACATCCAGTTTGACATCAACCTCATCTGATGGAGGAGAAGTCAAAGAGAAAGAATAATAATAATGAAAACTTGAAGGGGGATAGAAAAATTAGCAGGCTAAATTATTGAATATTTCTCAAACTGATTTGAATTTACAGCTCTAACATAAAAGGAACTGAAGAAATATTTTGTTGTAAATGAGGAATGTGTGTTCATTTTAAGATGAAACTTTAATGTACAATAGTTTAATAATAGGAGGACATAGTTTCAATACTCACATTACTTCTATTCACCGAAAACTCTCTGGGCCATAGTCGCTGTAGAGAGGAAAACAATCCCAATAACTATGGATCCAGTTTAGCCAGCTTCAGAGTCCCGACACAAGCCAAATGATCAAATGCTTTGCATCGTATCACATCTTCACCACAAAGACTACAACTGACTGCAGACACAAACAAACTTTTTTTCTTGAATGTAAAGTCACATATGTCTGATAAAAATGTTTAACTGGCTGTAAAATGTTGATTTTCATTGTCAGCTTGCACTTTATTGTTTGTGGAAGATTGAAAGAATGCAGAGAAGAAAAGAAACAAAAGACTGATCAAAAGGAGAAACTGCACTGCACTAAATGGGTAAAATCACTGATGTGTTGTGATAGACTAGATTACTCCCAACAAAGGAACCTTGATTCGCAGCAGAGGAACCTCTGTACATTTGGCTGTGAGGGTTCTCATCCTTGTTGCTGATCGAGAAACTCCTACTGGTTGGTTTGGGTGCTCACACAGTGGAAGGTGAAACTGGAGGGAAACCTCATGGGAGTAACACATTAAAGTCCCTGTGTTTTGTTAAATACTGCTGAAAAAGCACAAACAGAGTCAAACCCCCAACTGACCTCAGAGTCTGCAGTCTACAGTGTGGACTCTCCACAAGATCAGACAGCAGCTTCACTCCTGAATCCTGCAGCTTGTTGAAACTCAGCTCCAGCTCTCTCAGATGGGAGGGGTTGGACTTCAGAGCTGAGGCCAGAGAAGCACAGCTGATCTCTGACAAACTGCACCAACTCAATCTGAATAAAGAAAAAATAATGTGACTTTAGAAAACAATGTTCCCGTTTGAAATCTTTCAGTGTTTAATAATCTGTTCAGAGCTTGAAAGAAGGTTTAGAAAGTAGAAGTTTAGAAAATGGAAACTCCAAACACCTGAACCCAACAGGATGCAGCTTCAAAACTGTCAAATACAGAAAGTGAAAAAGAGCTCTCATTTAATATTAATGACAACGTGCTGCTACTTCAATAAAGACGAAGTGACTTCACCTCTTAAACTCTGCCAGCTCCACCAGTGGCTCCATCTATACTAACTCATGTTGTGCAGACAAACACAAAGAAAAACTCACAGAAACTGACTGAAGTTTGGACTCAAGATCCCAAAGTTTCCAAAGAAACCAAATATGTCAGGATGAATTTTGGAGAAATGTGAACAAAAGACATCTACAATATTTATTTTATGAAGAATGGAGTGATAAATTTAAATCAGCTTCAGTTTAAGCTATTCAGTCAGCTTAAGGATCAAAAACCTTCATAACAATGTTGCAAAAAGCAAAAACTGAAAACTTTTGTTGTTGTCTGATAGTTGAAATACAAATTACTGACACTATTTATTTAGGTTTCATTATAATTAACCTAGAAAAAAGACAGTGAATGTAACATTAAAATCAGGTGTTGAAGAGGTTCAGAGTGAATTATCCAGTGGAGGATTTTTCTTGTTATATTCAGGTTTTAAATCTGGAGCTCAACATTGCTCTGCCACAGTCAATGGACTAAACCACTGAAGAAGAAAATGGACTTTAGCATGAAGATACTCAGTGTGGATCAGTATAATATCAGCCTTATGTCTGCAGTTTAGTGTCACCACAACTTTCACATCATATTAATCTCAGCACAGAAGTAAAAAATGGTGTCTGACCTCAGAGTCTGCAGTCTACAGTTTGGACTCTCCAGAAAACCAGCAGACAGCAGCTTCACTCCTGAATCCTGCAGCTTGTTTTCACTCAGCTCCAGCTCTCTCAGATGGGAGGGGTTGGACTTCAGAGCTGAGGCCAGAGAAGCACAGCTGATCTCTGACAAACTGCAGAGACTCAATCTGAATAAAGAATAAATGATGTGACTTTAGAAAACAATGTTCCTGTTTGAAATCATTCAGTGTTTAATAATCTGTTCAGAGCTGAAGAAGGTTTAGAAAGTAGAAGTTTAGAAAATGGAAACTCCAAACACCTGAACCCAACAGGATGCAGCTTCAAAACTGTCAAATACAAGAAAGTGAAAAAGAGCTCTCTTTAATATTAATGACAACGTGCTGCTACTTCAATAAAGACGAAGTGACTTCACCTCTTAAACTCTGCCAGCTCCACCAGTGGCTCCATCTATACTAACTCATGTTGTGCAGACAAACACAAAGAAAAACTCACAGAAACTGACTGAAGTTTGGACTCAAGATCCCCAAAGTTTCCAAAGAAACCAAATATGTCAGGATGAATTTTGGAGAAACAGTGAACAAAAGACATCTACAATATTTATTTTAGGAACAGAGGAGCCATAAAATCAAAGCATCTTCAGATTAAACTATTCAGTTAGTACAAGTATCAAATAGATTATTAACAACATTGAAAAAAAGGAAAAACTGAATATATTTGTTATTGTCTGACAGTTGAAATTGAGATTATCTATTTTTTCATTACATTTGTTGTATTTTTATGATAATTTACTGAAAATATATGTTTGGTGAATATCAGATGAAAATCAGGTGTTGAAGAGGTTCAGAGTGAATTATCCAGTGGAGGATTTTTCTTGTTATATTCAGGTTTTAAATCTGGAGCTTCAACATTGCTCTGCCACAGTCAATGGACTAAACCACTGAAGAAGAAAATGGACTTTAGCATGAAGATACTCAGTGTGGAATCAGTATAATATCAGCCTTATGTCTGCAGTTTAGTGTCACCACAACTTTCACATCATATTAATCTCAGCACAGAAGTAAAAAATGGTGTCTGACCTCAGAGTCTGCCAGTCTACAGTGTGGACTCTCCAGAAAACCACAAAGCAAGCTTCAGTCCTGAATCCTGCAGGTTGTTGTTACTCAGCTCCAGCTCTCTCAGATGGGAGGGGTTGGACTTCAGAGCTGAGGCCAGAGAAGCACAGCTGATCTCTGACAAACTGCAGAGATCCCTCAATCTGAATAAAGAATAAATGATGTGACTTTAGAAAACAATGTTCCTGTTTGAAATCATTCAGTGTTTAATAATCTGTTCAGAGCTGAAGAAGGTTTAGAAAGTAGAAGTTTAGAAAATGGAAACTCCAAACACCTGAACCCAACAGGATGCAGCTTCAAAACTGTCAAATACAGAAAGTGAAAAAGAGCTCTCATTAATATTAATGACAACGTGCTGCTACTTCAATAAAGACGAAGTGACTTCACCTCTTAAACTCTGCCACTGCTCCACCAGTGGCTCCATCTATACTAACTCATGTTGTGCAGACAAACACAAAGAAAAACTCACAGAAACTGACTGAAGTTTGGACTCAAGATCCCAAAGTTTCCAAAGAAACCAAATATGTCAGGATGAATTTTGGAGAAATGTGAACAAAAAATGTCTACAATATTTATTTTAGAAACAGAGGAGCCATAAAATCAAAGCATCTTCAGTTTAAACTATTCAGTTAGTACATAATCAAATAGATTCTTTACAACGTTGATTGAAAAAAAGGAAAAACTGAATATATTTGTTATTGTCTGACAGTTGAAATTGAGATTATCTCTTTTTTGATTACATTTGTTAATTTTTATGATCAATTAATGAAAATATATGTTGGTGAATATCAGATGAAAATCAGGTGTTGAAGAGGTTCAGAGTGAATTATCCAGTGGAGGATTTTTCTTGTTATATTCAGGTTTTAAATCTGGAGCTCAACATTGCTCTGCCACAGTCAATGGACTAAACCACTGAAGAAGAAAATGGACTTTAGCATGAAGATACTCAGTGTGGATCAGTATAATATCAGCCTTATGTCTGCAGTTTAGTGTCACCACAACTTTCACATCATATTAATCTCAGCACAGAAGTAAAAAATGGTGTCTGACCTCAGAGTCTGCAGTCTACAGTGTGGACTCTCCAGAAAACCACACAGCAGCTTCACTCCTGAATCCTGCAGCTTGTTGTCTGCTCAGCTCCAGCTCTCTCAGATGGGAGGGGTTGGACTTCAGAGCTGAGGCCAGAGAAGCACAGCTGATCTCTGACAAACTGCACAGAGATAGACTCAATCTGAAAAAAATAAATGATGTAGATAAAAATCCATTTATTATCCAAACAGATGTGAGAATGTGTGTGTGTGTGTTTCCTGAAGAATCAAAGTCAATGATCAGACATTATTTGTGAAAACACATGGAAATGTAAAGAAAATCAATATTTTTTTCTTTAGGAAATTAACCATATCAATTTAAAACAAATACAAATTCAGAAGATTTTCTCTTTACACATGTCACTATTTACCAAAATTAACATTAATTTGATTTAATGTAAAGAGTGGACATTTTCTACACTTTCTTTAAGAAACATGAGTATTTTGTGGCTGCAAACTAAATTTAGTTCAAGATGGATGGAAGTAATGTATTAACATAAATTCGGTTCAACTGTAAATTAAACAAATAAGATCTACAACAGTAACAGAAGTCAGTGAACTGACCTCAGAGTCTGCAGTCTACAGTGTGGACTCTCCAGAAAACCACACAGCAGATTCACTCCTGAATCCTGCAGCTTGTTGTTGTAGTCACTCAGCTCCAGCTCTCTCAGATGGGAGGGGTTGGACTTCAGAGCTGAGGCCAGAGAAGCACAGCTGATCTCTGACAAACTGCAGTGCCTCAATCTGAATAAAGAATAAATGATGGAGATAAAAATCCATTTATAATCCAGTCAGATGTGTTCAGGTTTTAAATGTGCAGCTCAACATTACTGTGTCCTGATCAATGAGCTTTTCCATAAATTGAGTAGAGAGACTTTGTCATTGTGTTATTGTGGATCATCATCATGTCAGCCTTCTACAGACATCATCCAAATGTCACCACAACATTCACACACCGATTCATGTCAGCACAGATTAATAACAAGCTTGCTGATCTCAGTCAAGTCTGGAATTAGAGGAGAAATATCAAATCACATATGTTGGACTAAAAATTCTTCAGTATTTCATTTATTACATAACTTTCTTCTGAATTTTTAGTGGTCCAAAATGTTTTCAAATGTGTCTTAACAAATAGCCACATGTCATATGTACATTAAAGACTTTTTGGTGGCAGTAATCATTCTTCCTGTCCATACTGAGTGTGAAGTGCTCCCTTCCTAACACAACTACACTGTAAGAAATGACTTTATAAGCTCAGCTGAAACTGAGATGAAGCTTCAGCAGTTTGTGTTAGCTAAATCAAGTGGGTGTCTACTAAATTCACAGGCTCTTTAGGATGAAATTCCCTCATTAAGTTGCTATTCCTTCACTGCAGCTCAACAAGGAGACAATGTCAAACACTAAATACTTACTGGATTTCTTGACATAATTAGTCTTTTTTCTCCTCCAGCTTATTTTTTCAAATCCTCAAACAGACTTTGAATCCTGCTTTGTTGTCACCACAACATTCACACACTGACGTGTTAGACTGCTGTTTATTACTCTTAGCTCTCAACTTTTTTGAGAATATTTCCTTTCTTTCAATTTCTCATTGTAAGAAATGACTTACTCTGCAGCAAATGGTTTAATACACACCACAGCAGCTGTGTGGGTTGACTCTGTACCAGCCACTTTTCTCAGCCATTGAATTGCATCAGCTTCTAAATACTTACTGATACCATGAAGATCATCACAGTTCCTTACTTCACCTTTTCTGACCGTTATTCGTGTATTATTTTTTCTTTATCTAACCTGTGTTTCTCTCTGTGTTTAAACAGAAGCTCAAACACTCTGCAGCCTGTTTTAACTCATCAGATCATTCAACAACCTCCTTCATATCCTTCACACTCTCTACAGACTCATCAGTACTGACATCATCTCCACTGACTGATGGACCACAATGTGAGTCTGTGAAAGCTGAAAAACTGTCCTGTCAAACATTTTTCTACGTTTTGTTACTATACCAGTTGTTAAGCTATTTGTAAAGACAGAACATTTCTTCAAATCTGTGCTCAGACAATTTCTGAAATTTTATTAACCAAAAATTTGAAACATCAGTCAAAGATTTAAATCGAATAAAAAAAAAAAAACTACATAAGGTACAGTCAGTGAACTGACCTCAGAGTCTCCAGTCTACAGTTTGGACTCTCCAGTCCAGCAGACAGCAGCTTCACTCCTGAATCCTGCAGCCATTGTTGTCAACTCAGGTCCAGCTCTCTCAGATGGGAGGGGTTGGACTTCAGAGCTGAGGCCACAACTTCACAGTGAGTCTCTGAGAGTCGACAGCCAGAAAGTCTGTCATAATAGATAAATTACCAAAATATGTTATCATGAAAGACGAAAACTTTATATTTACTTCATGCGCATTTGATGTCAAAACAGTTTAACATTCCCTGTTTATTTAGATGAGCCTTTGCTTTTCATACATCAGTGGTTCATCTAATCTTATGTCACTGTGTTCAACATGAAAAAAATAATTCCCATTACTCTCTCATACCTGTAGACTTTTAACCATTTAAAGCCTGAATCCATGAAATAATTGCCAGAATTTTTTTTACATTTTAATCAGTTTTTTGAAACTGGAGTGTGTTATTGAATCCTTCTGACAAATAAAAAAAAAAAAATAGATAACAATTTGCATATATGATTTTTAATTTGTATAATTTTTGCTACATTTGACATTTTTATTTATTTTTTGGTTATTTTGTATTTTCCAGCATTTTGATTGTATACATCAGGTTTTTCAGGAAAAAATATATCACACTGATGATGTAGAGATCTCAAAACCTCATGTGTCATAATATGATGCGGTTGGCGTGAAAGGATGAATCTTTATTTTGTTTTGATCTGAAGATCTGCAGATGAAGAGAGAGAAAATGTTACATTTTGTGTTTACTTTATAATGTCGACAGTCTGTTATTGTGATCTGATCACACGTCTGTCTCCAAAAAGTTAGGAAGAGACCATCTTGATTTGAAAACCATTTTTACAAGTCAGTGAACAATTACACTCGAGATCTCTCTTTGCTCGTGTAGTAGGTTGGAAATGCCACATGTTAAGTTTTTATTTAAACAAGCACCCCCCCATTTTTTGTCAATTATTGAACTACTCTAATCTTTTCTTAATACAGTTTTCATATCAAGGTCATACACTTTTATGTCAGTAGATGGTGCTGTGGTTCCACTGTGGATCTATTAGGGAGACTAAAGCTAGAGGCACCACTAATGCGCAGCTCAGAAATAAATAAGCTCCGGCATGGACAAGACACTAATGTTGGTCTTCTCTCTATCGGTCCACAGGTACTGAAAATACTTATTTTTCTATGTTGTAGCTCTTGTCAGAGTCTAATGTGAATACGGTATTAACAGTTACAACTGTTTCTGTGTCACTTTAAAATCTTCTATTGCACACTACCTCAAGAGATACTATCTTGTTTATTTTGTACTATTCTACTTTTATACTTATTCTGTACTACCTTATATCCTTTACTTATTGGGCTTGCACCGGGACCAGGGTAACTAATCTTGTTCCATCCCATGTTTAACATGTGTTGAAATGACAATAAAGAATCCTTGAATCCTTGAAAAGTTCTTTTTTATTTATCAGACCTGTTATTGGTGGAAACTGTGCATTTCCTGCTGCTGCTCTTCTTTTCATCAACAAGAGAGAGAAAACACCTGAAGTGTCTCACTGTGAGTATGTAATACAACTTCCCTCTTTAAAATGAAAAACTGAATTCATGAGCTTGGTTCAGCACATTCAGGGGTTTTGCAGCAACTGTCTTTGTCTCGTATGAGCAGGACTTTACGCTGGCTAATGTTATTTATTAGCACATCTATCTAAAGTTTGCTGGTATTAACTTATTGTGATAGCATTCAACATCATCCCATAACTGCCACAGCCAAAGTTATATCCATCCATCATCTATACCACTTATCCTCACACTGGCTCGCGTGGGTGCTGGAGCCTGTCCTAGCTGGCATTGGGTGAGAAGCAGGGTACACCCAGACCTTGTCACCACTCAATCACAAGGCTGACATATAGAGACAGACATCCACTCACATTCAGACCAACGAGCAATGTTAGAGTCACTAATTAACCAAACCTGCATGTCTTTGGATTGTGGGAGGAAGCCAGATTACCTGAAGAAAACCCACACAGGCACAGAGAGAACATGCAGACTCCTCACAGAAGGGCCCCAGCCAGCCGGTGGGTTCGAACTAAGAAGCCTCTTGCTGTGAACTGACGGTGCTCGCCACTGCACCTACCCCAAAAAGTTATATACTCAATTTAAAGATTTAAAGACTACTACTAAAGAGTACTACTAATACGTCTATCTGAATATACTCATTTTCCTCCTGGAGAATTGTATTTATGGTTATATTTTTGTTAATTTATTCTGTACACTTGACATTTATTTCATGGCTGTCTCCTCATTTTTCCGTGGTTTGCTTGTTTTTTTCCTGTAAAAGGATTTAATTGGGGGGAGTTTGTCTTCATCCATATCAAGGGTCTAAAGACAGAGGATGTCGTATGCTGACAGTAAAGACACCTCGCAGAACCTTTCTCAGGTAATAATAACTGATAACTTGTAAGATACTGCTATATGTTGTAATTAAACTGTTGTGACTGATGTGATAAAAAAAAAAAATCACAACCTCTTAAAGTCTTTCAATTTGTTTTATCAGGGTTGCATGTTGCCTCCATCACCCAAAGGAAGACAAATAGAAGGAAAATCTGTAAAATGTGACAAATATTAGAAATAAATAGAATAACTGTGTTCATTAAAGTTGGGCAAGGCAACACTGGAGAAACCATCAACAGTAAACTAGATTTTGAAATCCAGTCCCCTCCCTTCAGGTCTCCCTCCAAAGCCACTCCACCCAAAACACATGAACATACACTGCCTGACTACTGCTGGAGGACGAGTCCACGAGAGAGCATTGGAGAGAGGAGCACAGCACATCGTTACCATCACTAAATTATATCCAACTGGCTCATGTCTCATTCATCTTTAAAAACACCTTAACATTAATTATAATGAACATACAACAACCATTGTGGCTGTTATTAGTTCTCACAGCGTCACTTTTCAGACACTTCACTTCCCTCAGTTCTCACCATCGTTGAAAAGTCGTACTGGTGTTGACTCTGGTTTGACCTCTTGCTTCATCTAATCTTCTTTTTGGTTGTAGCCTTTCCTAATTCTGTGCTTTCTTTCTCTGCCATTCTCGTACAACTAGTTTGCCAGCTTTAGTGACCTCGCCTTGTAAAAGACTCTTTTTGTGCACAATAAATGCACACAGGCAGACAGGAAACTGGGCAGGTAGGCCATCAAGTCATTATTGCAGGACCTGTGACAGTCACAGATACTGTAATTTTCTTTTTTGTGAAAAGGGATTTAATTTATTGATTGCTGTTGGGTTGTAAAAGTAATTTTAAAACTTATAAAATGCTTCTAAAATCAATAGCCTACCTTAGCTCTAATTTCACAGGTATACATAATCCTCTGAAAATACAGCTGATAATATAATATAATATAATATAATATAATATAATATAATATAATATAATATAATATAATATAATATAATATAATATAATAATAACCAAGTGAAACACAATTTAAAGATTTTTATAATATGTATATTTGAAGAACTAAACTACTGATCTCCACTGATTTATATTGTTAATCACATCTGGACTTACACAGCCTTTCTGCAGTTCCTCACAGCTGGAATCAATCTCTGTCGTGCCTCCACTGATGTGTTGTACTTGGTCAGGTCCAACTCATCCAGAACCTCCTCTGACATCTGCAGCATGTAGGCCAGAGCTGAGCAGTGGATCAATGAGAGTTTCTTCTCTGATCTGTTCTCTGACTTCAGGAACTCTTGGATCTCCTGATGTACTGAGTGGTCGTTCATCTCCGTCAGACAGTGGAAGATGTTGATGCTTCTCTCTGGAGAGATCTTATCACTGTTCATCTCCTTCAGGTTGTTGATGGCTCTCTGAATGATTTCTGGACTGTTGTCTGTCTGACCCAGCAGGCCTCCTTAAGAGTCTCTGGTTGGTCTCCAGAGAGAGGCCATGAAGGAAGCGAACAAACAGGTCAAGGTGGCCATTTTTACTTTCAAGGGATTTCTGCATGGCTCTCCTCAGGAAGTCATCCAGAGATGAGCACTTACTGTATCTCGAGTATCTCCAGTCTTTATTCAGGAAGTCCTTCCAGTACCTTTGTGTTCTTGTTGGTGTGAATGCAGTGGAACATGTAGACTGCAGCCAGAAACTCCTGAATGCTCAGATGAACAAAGCAGTAGACTGTTTTCTGGAAGATCACACTCTCTCTTTTGAAGATCTCTGTACAAACTCCTGAGTACACAGAGGCCTCTGTGACATCAAGTCCACACTGCTCCAGGTCTTCTTGGTAGAACATGATGTTTCCTTTCTCCAGATGTTCAAACGCCAGCCTCCCCAGCTTCAGAAGAACTTCCCTGTCAGCCTCCATCAGCTCCTGTGGACTCGTCTCATGTCCCTCATCATACTTCTGCTTCTTCCTCTTTGTCTGAACCAGCAGGAAGTGTGAGTACAGGTCAGTCAGGGTCTTGGGCAGCTCTCCTCTTCTGGTCTGTAGTCAACATGTGGTCCAGAACTGTAGCAGTGATCCAGCAGAAGACTGGGATTTGACACATGATGTGGAGAGTCCTGGATGTCTTGATGTGTGAGATGATTCTGCTGGACAGATCTTCATCACTGAATCTCCTCCTGAAGTACTCCTCCTTCTGGGCGTCAGTGAAGCCTCGTACTTCTGTTAACCTGTCCACATATTCAGGAGGGATCTGATTGGCTGCTGCAGGTCGGGAAGTTATCCAGACGAGAGCCGAGGGAAGCAGATTCCCCTTGATGAGGTTTGTTAACAGCACATTTGACTGATGACTTCTGTGTGACATCAGACAAAACCTCACTGTTGTAGAAATCCAATGAAAGTCTGCTTTCATCCAGGCCGTCAAAGATGAACAAAAGTTTACAGACAGCGAGCTGCTCTGCTGTGACCTTCTGTAATGTTGGATGGAAAACATGGAGCAGCATGAGAAGACTGTACTGCTCATCTTTGATCAAGTTCAGCTCCCTGAATGAAAACAGGATCAGCAGACTGACATCTTGGTTTTCCAAACCCTCTGCCCAGTCCAGAGTGAACTTCTGCACTGAGAAGGTTTTTCCAACACCAGCGACGCCGTTCGTCAGAACCACTCTGATGTGTTTCTGTTGGTCAGGTAAGGCTTTAAAGATGTCGTGGCACTTGATTGGAGTTTCATTGATGATCTTCATCTTGGAGGTTTTCTCAAGCTGCCTTCACCTCATGTTGTGTATTAACCTCTTCACTCTGTCCCTCTGTGATGTAGAGCTCAGTGTAGATCCTGTTGAGGAGACTTCCACTTCCTGCTTCATCAGTTCCTTCAGTCACATGTTCACATCTCCTCCTCAGACTGATCTTATATTCATCTAAAACCTGCCTGCAAGACCACCATCTGCTGAAAGAGAAGAAAAAATGTGAGGGTAAAGAACAAAAAATTGTTATGGTTTTCATTGCTAACATAAAAACAAATTCTTACACAAACATATGAAGACATAAATTTCATAAAGTTCCACCTGAATCAAGTAAAAAAGTGTCAAAGTGATTTTTACATTTATTGTTGATTGATTATTTAAGGGAAGACAAAGTTATTTGGTGAAATATCAGAAATGTGTTGGTGTTTGATTGACAGCAGAGGTGACAGGCTGAACCTCAGCAGCTCTTCATCTAAATCTTCATCTTTAAACACTGAGCTTTCTCTCAGCTCATCAGCACAGACAGTGTTGATCCAGTCAGTTTAGCTACAGACGTGGCTTTGGTTTGAGTTAAGAGACCATCTCAGGTTGGTCTCTATTGACATGTTACCAATCAGAGCCACATCAGCTGGAGATGCATGAATTCATGGTTTGACACAACGACGTGCAGAAAAACAACAAGAGACAAAGTTAACATGTTGTAAACTGCAGCGTACAAACTGAGGACAGACAGTGTTTTGTTAGCAGAGGTGGTGAAGTGAGACCCTGTTTAACATCTGGAATAACCAGTGTTGATATCAGCAGGAAGGTTTTCAAACTGTTAAATGTGCTGCAGCTGATGAGCTCTTTAATTATCTACTGAAGCCTGCTAACTGATGTTAGCGGTGCACTTTTCCTCAGTGGATGTTTGTTTGGTCGCTTGTTCAACAAGTCGCTCTGCAGGATGAGACGTCTGTTTGTAAGTTAGAGAAGAAGGAGACGTTGGCAGGAAAGTTAATGTGAGCTGTTGTTCACAGTCTGAGGCTCATGTTGTGTCTAAGGCTTTAAATGAACTTTAAATGTAAAGATATTTATAATGATCTTAAATGTTCGTGCTGTATGAAACAACAAATGTGTTCAAACAACAGGTCGTGTTTTCAGACATGATGACAGCAGCAGACAGATGTTCAGTCTTACTTTGTACACTGCTGGTCTGACTGGCTGTCTGCAGTCCAGCTCTTGTTCTGGATCTTTCTTCCACACTGGGGACAGGAGGAGTCTCCTGATGAAGCAGACTGGTCCCAGTATGAGCTGATGCACTGTCTGCAGAACCAGTGTCCACAGCTGGTAGAGACTGGATCCTTCAGGACGTCCTGACACGAAGCACAGCAGCAGACGGCTGCTCCTCCACAGAAACATGACTCCTCTTCCTCTTTCTGTGAAGACATTTCTTTATCACTAAAATGATTTGTTGGTTGTTGTTGAAAATATCAGATTTGTCCGACACTGTCTGGAAGCTCAGATGGTCACAGAGAAAAGTCAAAGTGTTTTTACTTTTCTGTTCTGAATTCAGGATTCAGTCTGTAATAAAAATGATTGTTTCTTTTATTTCAACTCTTCTGCTTTCATTAACACTAATTTACTGTTTTTCCTGTTCTGTCAGTCTTATTAAACATTTAGTGATCTGTTTGTAGTTTGTTATTAAGACAAACTCACAGTAAAAGTCTCCATTAAAGAGAGCTGATTAAGTCCTTTACTGTTTTAAGGTCCACTTACTAATGATTCAAAGCTTTCAGCTGGAAGCTCTCAATCATTAGTAAGTGGACCTTTGAATTTTCACAATATTTGACAAAAGTAGTGAAAAGAACAAACTCAAAGCTTCAACACACAGAATCAAGATGAGCAAAGCTTTTCTACAAATGCTTTTTCACCTCATGTTGCAGAATTATGATATGAACTGATTCAAAGATGCATCTGTTAGATCAGAACAGCTGATCTGAGAAGAGCCAAACAACAACATGTTCTGATGACAAATATGAGAAAATGAACTTCACATTTGAAGAACTTTCTTTCAGATTCTGAATAATTTCAAAGAATCACAATGACTTTCTACATGAGGACAAAAATATATGAAGATTTTCTTGAAGTTTAAATTCTGAAATGGAGGTTCTCTGGTGTTTTTCCACAGAAATAAAATAAGATCCATTTTAGTTTGAAACAGTATCTGAACTAATAGTTCTGCATCATGAATATAAATCTTTTAGCAGAACATTTTATCTCCATCAGGTCAGTTTACAGTTAAAAACAGTCTCTTACTTTGTGTCTGATGGTCCAGGTTCATTACTGAAGTCTGGAGGAAACTCTTTGGACCGAGTCACTCTTCATAGACAGACAGCTGGATCCTGCAGACTCTGATCTGTCCTCCTCTTCCTCCACACAAACACTCATCTTCTGATCTGAGGTCAGTCTGAGAGGTAAAACAGAGACACTGACTGTGAGCTCAGAACATTCAAGAAAAACAAGTTTGATTAAGAGTCAGAGATGAGACAGAGAGAAGAGAAAGTAACACACAATCTTTCTGTCACACACACACACACACACACAGACACACACACACACACACACACACACACACACACACACACACACAAGAACAGCTCACACACACAGTATACATTATAATAAAGCAGCTCTCCACCTGCTCAGCTTGTTTTCTTGAGTTATTGCAGGTTTCATGTGAATTATTCAGTCAATCACCACTTTGTGTCCACAGATGAATCAAAGTGTTGAGTTCAGTCTTACATTTCTCTCCTCGACAGTCCTCAGGAAGAAAACTGACTCAGAGACTCTGACAGTGAAATAATAAACATGTTGGATTAATACTCACCCTGCTTTGATCTTCAGTTTTCTCCTTCTGCTCTGTCGACTCAAAATGGAGTCTGAACTGACTCAACACTTTCAGGTTTCCTCCCTTTTCTCACTTAACTGGATTACCTGGTTAGTTTGGTTCCTCCCCTTTCCATTTACAAGAAATCAGAGTTTATCTGAGTGTGTGTGTGTGTGTGTGTTGTGTGCTCACACAGATCAGCTGTTTATCATGATGTGTTGTATGAGCGTCTCTTGGCCTGAACAACTTTGAATTAAAATGAGTTTTGGTCTGAATTTTTGAGAATTTTGAGATGTTTTCAGATCTTTTCTTTAAATGATGCTAATTCATTCATTCATTATCTATACCTGCCTTATCCTGACACGCAGGGTCGCAGGGTGTGCTGGAGCCTATCTCACCTATCTTTGGCGAGAGGCAGGGCAATACACTTGACTGGACACCAGTCAGTCACAAGGGCTGATATAGAAAGACAGACAAACCACTCACACTCACATTCACACGTAGAAGCAATTTAGAGTTGCCAATTAACCTGCATGTCTTTGGATTGTGGGAGGAAGGTGGAGTATTCAGAGAGAACCCACTGAAACACTACGCCTCCTAAATGATGCTAATGATTACTGTAATTGTTTAAAACCAAAGTACTTTTTTCCTTGATAGTTTCTTTTTCAAACTAAAGGAAATAAAAACCTCATCTCCTTCATGTTTCACTGGATCTGGAGCTTTCTGGGGGGCAGTCACACTGATATAAAAAAATGTCCCAAAAGGGATTAATAAAGTAATTCTTCCTCGTCTTTTTCTTCTGAACATCTTAAACTTCATGACTAAAAAAGAGCAGGAGAAACTCAAGAAATTAAAAGAGAAACTGTTCCTCCATTTTTATAGTATATATTTGTCTCATCTCTTTCTCTGTAACAGTCTGGTGAGACAGCTCAGACAGCAGACACTACGTATTACCATTACACAGGAATAAACATCCTATTATCTGAAAAACATATACCTGGAAAACTACGTTTCTTCAACAACACCTGTAGCTGTGATGAAAGTATTTCAAGAATCTTTACAGACTCTTCTGAACATCTGAAAGATGATTCTGTCTACTATTATTATTAATGTTAAGATTGTAAAAAGTTCTTCATGCAGTCATTAAAAGAAACTTTAAAAAGTATTCGAAAGTTCAATAATGCTTTGCACATAATCATAATTGCCACATTAATAAATCACATCATCAGTTTAGCCATATTCTACCATAGTGTGTAAGGAAAGAGGAAACTCTCTCACTCTGTCACTGCACAGCTCAAATTATATTTAACAAGAGGAAATAAGAATTTCAAACTTTTAACAGTTTATGATCTACAGCTACAGAAAAATATAGACCACCACAGAATATGTAAAGGAATCAGCTGGAATCAGTCGTGACTCAGTTGTGAACACAAAAACCAGTTTTACAGTAGACAGTTTAAATCTCCTGTGTGACCTCTGACCTCTGGATGTTCACAGTGAGGTTGAGCCAAACGTGAAATTGAACCAGCAGACTTCTCTGTTTCTGTGTTTGCAGAGACGAGACCCGAGAGGCTCTGCTCAGCTGGAGCAAACATGATGACGAGGCAGAGCGCTTCTGTGTGGTTGATGGTAATATTCAATCATATCTATTATATAATCAATAATATTGAGTCCTGCAGCTGAGCAAATGAACCAACAAACAACAACAAACAAACTTTTATGTATTTTGATGATCAACACTTCAGCACACTTTGTCATATCTCATATGGAGGTTCTCTGGTGTTTTGCGACAGAAATAAAGTAAGATCCATTTTAGTTTGAAACAGTATCTGAACTAATAGTTCTGCATCATGAATATAAATCTTTTAGCAAGAACATTTTATCTCCATCAGGTCAGTTTACAGTTAAAAACAGTCTCTTACTTTGTGTCTGATGGTCCAGGTTCATTACTGAACAATGGAGGAGGAGTCTTTGGACCGATCACTCTTCATAGACAGACAGCTGGATCCTGCAGACTCTGATCTGTCCTCCTCTTCCTCCACACAAACACTCATCTTCTGATCTGAGGTCAGTCTGAGAGGTAAAACAGAGACACTGACTGTGAGCTCAGAACATTCAAGAAAAACAAGTTTGATTGAGAGTCAGAGATGAGACTGAGAGAACAGGAAGTAACACACAATCTTTATCACACACACACACACACACACACACACACACACACACACATACACACATACACACACACACACACACACACACAGGCATACACAAACATACACACACACACACACAGTATACATTATAATAAAGCAGCTCTCCACCTGCTCAGCTTGTTTTCTTGAGTTATTGCAGGTTTCATGTGAATTATTCAGCCAATCACCACTTTGTGTCCACAGATGAATCAAAGTGTTGAGTTCAGTCTAACATTTCTCTCCTCGACAGTCCTCAGGAAGAAAACTGACTCAGAGACTCTGACAGTGAAATAATAAACATGTTGGATTAATACTCACCCTGCTTCATCTTCAGTTTTCTCCTTCTGCTCTGTCGACTCAAAATGGAGTCTGAACTGACTGAACACTTTCAGTTTCCTCCCTTTTTCTCACTTAACTGGATTACCTGGTTAGTTTGGTTCCTCCCCTTTCCAGTTACAAGAAATCAGAGTTCATCTGAGTGTGTGTGTGTGTAGTTGTGTGTGTGTTTGTGTCTCAACTACAGATCAGCTGTTTATCATGATGTGTTTATGAGCGTCTCTTGGCCTGAACACTTTGAAAACAACAACATAACAAACTTTTATGTATTTTGATGATCAACACTTCAGCACACTTTGTCATATCCCAGATGTAAAAGTACAGGTAAGAACCACAGATCTGTGTATGAGGATGGACACACGACAGCTCCCCAAAAGTGAAGCAAAACATCTGGATCGCCCCCTGGTGGCTGGCTGCAGTACAGGCCCCCTCCATGTTAGCAGATGGGACAAACCAACAACACCATAATAGTCAATTTTACGTAGTTCTTGTCATCATCAAGTACAGCAGGAGGAGGTCTTTACTACTACTACAACTTTGGAAGGTTATTTTAACAGCACACATGTCTGCTAACTGTTTTCTTTGGTTCAGACCAAACTTTGTTGACAAGAAGATGTTGTAAGGGACTTCCAGCTGACTGAAGTGTTGCTGTTTCTCAGACGAGGAGTCACCAGACTCCCAGTATGTGGACCTGTTGCTGAACCCGGAGCGCTTCTAAGAGGAGAACTGCTTCAAGTAAGCACTCAGTATAAACACAATTACGGCTCAGAGGAGTGGATGACAACAAAGAGTGTACAGTCATGCCCGTGGCTCTGTGAGGCAGTTTGTGTTTGTGTCAGTAAATCACTCTGTAACTGCTCTCCCTTTATACCCCCCCTCCTCCAAAGGCCATACACTATCCGGCGACCACCAATTCCCAACTCGTTCCACAGCGGCTCAGGAAGTGAAGGTAGGAGGTCTTTATTGATACATCGCACCACGATTCACTTCATTTGGACTGTCGGTGAGCTCTGCGTATCATCAAACAACCAATTTGGCTTTATTTATTCACAGCAAAGACCTTCTACAGCTGGCTGGAGGGTAAGCTGACGTTTCATCTGAAGATAATCGATGAAGAGAAATGCTGCTGTGGAGTGTCGTCCATTTTTTTCTGTCTCTCTCTCTCTCAGGTCAGTGTGTAGAGAAGAGGGCTTTCTACCGGCTCATCTCTGGCCTCCATGCCAGCATCAACATACACCTGAGTGCCAGATACCTGTTAGATGGTGAGACACAGCAACACTTGCAGGAACTCTCTGCGACTCATTTCAGCCGTTTATTCACCTCCATTTTCTTTGTCTCCTGTTTGTCAAAGATCTGTAGCTTCATATTTGGCACACAGATAAGAGAGTGGAGTGAATCGAAGAAGCGTATTTCCTAAAATGTCAAATTCTAACTCTCCCATCTCAACAGTGTCTTTCCTCAGCTTTGTTCTTAGTAACTCCTCACCATCCCTCTCTCGGTTCACCCCTTCTTTTCCTCAGACAGCTGGTTTCAGAAGAAGTGGGGTCACAACGTGTCAGAGTTCAGACAGCGTTTTGACGCTGAGCTGACGGTCAGGGGCCCAAGAGGCTCCGCAACCTCTACTTCCTTTACCTGATAGAGCTGCGAGCGCTGGCCAAAGCGCTGCCGTTCTTCCAGCAGCCAGTCCTTCCAGCTGTACACCGGCAGACCAGAGGAGGACCAGAAACACAAAGAGCTGCTGCTGCACATCCTGCAGCTGGCCCGGTCAGTCTGAGCCCTGATACCGACACCACAACGGGCTGTTATTGGGCTCTCAGGAGCTCGAGACTTGATACGCTCCCTTTTTACTTTCATTTCAATTCATTTTAGTGTCGAGCTGCAACAATTGATTATTTTTAAATATTAAGTGAATCACCAACTGTTCTGATAATCAGTTAATAATTTCAAGTCTGTTTTTTTAGAAAGAGTGTTCAAATTCTCTGATTTCAGTTTCTCAGTGTGAATATTTTCTGGTTTCTTTAGTCATCTGTGACAGTAAACTGAATATCTTTTGGACTGTGGACAAGACAAAACATTTGAGGGTACACTTTGGGGTAAGATAATCTAAATTCAGCCATCATTGATTTTATTATTCACACCTGTGCTTTTACTACTGTCACACGTCAAAATGTCACCAGGCAGCCCAGAGGTGGAGACACTGACCATGGACCACAAAGTCTCCACTGTCAACTATATAATAAAGTCATAAAATTCACTTTAATTTCAATGTATTTTAGTGTCAAGCTGCAGCAATTGACAACAATCGATTAATTGATTAATTTTTAAATATTAAGTGAATTACCAACTGTTCTGATAATCAATTAATCGTTTCAAGTCTGTTTTTTTTTGTTTTTTTTAAAAAGTGTCCAAATTCTCTGATTTCAGTTTCTCAACATGAATATTTTCTGATTTCTTTATCCTCTGTGACAGTAAACTGAATATCTTTTGATCTGTGGACAAAACAAAACATTTGAGGTCACTTTGGGGTAAGTAAGAATCTGAATTCCGCCATTATCCATTTTATTATTCACAGCTGTGCTTTTACTACTGTGACACGTCAAAATGTCACCAGGAGGCCCAGAGCTGGAGACACTGACCATGGACCACAAAGTCTCCATTTGAATTTATCTAATCTAATAAAGTCATAAAATGCCCCAAAACATATTTTTTAAATTTTTGGTGTTAAAAAAAACATTGTGTGGTGTGCAGATCTGTGGGATCCTTTTCAATGTCTTTTAAAAGAAAAAATATGCAATTATTTTTTCAACTCTAGACTCATTGGCTTTGGTGCATTTTCTGTGAACATATAAAAGAACGTATTTTCAATAACTTCTCACTGTACACCCCCCCTCTACACATTTATATTATATTTGTGGTGGTCGGGTCCACTGGAGCTGACAGTAACAAAAGTGTAGAAACTGTAGGTGCTGTGTACTTTCACTCTCTCCTCCTACTACCTGGGCCTGCTGTTAGTTTGTGTGTTTATGTATGCATGTTATATTTCCAACACCTACACCTACTTTTCTGGTTTCCCGCACATTTTACCTTCTGTCTTGCGGGAACCTTTCTATATTTTCTCAGGCTCTGTCCCACCTGCAAATTGGGGGAAGGACACAGCAAATAAATAGCTTTGCCTCTGTGGCTCTTTTTATCACAACTGATCAAGACGGTGAAAAGATTTTCTGGGCAAGGCATTGGTGACATGTCAAATCTAGAAAAGACAACATATCCCAAGAACCACAGCTTCTGCAGACATCGAAAGGAGGATTCAGGAGGAGCAAACTTTTCAACCATCATCTGCAGAGCCCCAAGTAAGTAGGTGATGCTGCTGCGTATGTACAATAAATGTCTGACTCTCCTACCTTGACTGGCTGTAGTGTGTTTGTGAGCGAGAGAGAAAGGTAGAGGTGTTAATAAAGTTCCTGATCTGAGTATTTTCATTCATTCTTCATTTCAAAAAGAAACGCTGTGATGTGTGTGGACCCAAGATGGACAGAAGACCCAGTATACATGCATCGAGTCCAAGAAATAGATATGCAGCACACACACAGTAAAGCTCTGCCCCTCATGTGTTGTATAAGCATGAACAGGCTGTGTGTTAACTGGGGCTGATGTTGTGTAGACTGGCATGGATACTTTATTCTTAAATGTGATCTAACAGAGGTAAATGGCAAATATTTAACATATATTCTGTCTATATTACTTGTAATTTGGATAAAGTAAACATCTGAGTATTTTTACATAATTTGTTATGGCTGTATTGATTTAAAAACACAATGCAGTCCACCAGAACCAGCAACAGTGACAACATTGATGAGAGCTCAGCTGCAGGAAGCGATCAAGAGTTCATCTACAGACTACAAACAATGGCTCTTTTTAACCATCAGATGGTGCTTCTGTCATTTACAGATGTCAAAGACACCACTTCATAACACACACACTTCATGAGCAAAATCACAGCTGCTGTCATTTTTTTTTTTCTGCGCCAGCCAAACTCACACAATGGACCCTAAAAGAACATTTGCAAAATGTAGAGATTATATCAAGAGAATAGTTTGTTATAAATACATAACCAGAGGGAGTATTACCTGAGCACTCAACCACATTGGTCGGGAAATAGCAGGAGTGATATGAGAAACACAGTGAGAGAAAAGAGGCGACACTGAACATGCCTTTAACAAGACCTAACTCAAGCCCAGAATATAATTTGAAATGTCAGCCAGCAGTATGTGAAGCTGATAAAACATAACGTGTGATATTCTTTGGAACAAAACAGCCTTTCAAAATAAAAGCAGGTCTCTAAACTGACTATTTTGAAAGGCTGTGTGAAATCTTTTAGCTGAATTGTCATTCGTTGTTTTATGTTCTGTCTTTATTCATTAGAAATAAAAACAGAATTGTGAGTCTGCATTAAGTATGTTTAAAAGTATTGTTGTTCAAAAAATACACACTCAAATCAGTACAAACTGGCAACCAAGATTTATCTTTTATTTTTTAACTTTTATTATAGAGACAGTTGAGCACTGGCTCATTTGGACCAACACTAACAATTATACAACACTCAACAGTGTAAAATGCAACTATTATATATGAATAAAAAGGCAATTCAGATTTCCTCACATATAGTTTAAGAAAATCACAATCAGGAGATTTAAAGCAGCTCTATGGAGGTTTTAGCTGGTTATGAAAAAAAAAATACTTCATGCCTCTTTATGACCAAGATAAACAAACATGACCAACAGAGAGAATAATTTCTATTTCTATGAGTTTCTGAATAGTTATTCTTAATGCTGCCACCAGGTCAAGATTTTTCAATCAACATCAGACTAAACTTTTCTGGGATTTGCTTGTCTGAAATTCAAGTTGCTTCATCTGCTAACTGCCTCCTTTTGACCACAGGGACCGCCAAAATCAACACAACAAGAAACAACCAAAAAAAAAAAGTTCTATTGAGCTGCTTTAAATTAAAACATTATAATAAAAATGATTTATTTAAATATAGAGATTATCCAATACACCTTAGATAAAAGCAATGATAATAATCAATTTGTGAAATGTTGAAAAAAGTTTAAAAACAATATTACATCACAGACCAGCCCCTTCTTATTGGTCAGGCTGTGGCCCAAAGCAGTGATCCCTATAATCACATGTATCCACCACAAACACAAGAAATAAACAAACAAATAAAAAAAGTTATGTTTACGGTTTACATTAAATCATGTTATACATTATAAACAGATGCTGAAGTGACATCTGCGCTGTGGCTTCATGGTCACCATCAAATCTGACTTCAAACCTTGAAAATGTTTTTTTTCTCAGTATTCCTATTTTGTATTTTTACAGTTGTTATGGGTTTAAAGTCCATTTAATCAATATTACATTATTGCTAAAAACTTTTTTTCTTTACACCCACTCCCTCCTCATATTTAAACTATGATGTACTTTGCACATGTCACTGAAAAAAAATTAACATCAAACAATCTGAGTTCATGTCGGTTTTTGTTCTTGATCCAAGATGTTTATTAAAGAACCTTAATCTCTCTCTCTGTCTGTCTTCAAGTTCAAATTCAAATGTTTTCAAAATCAACTATATAATGGATGCATTGAAGACAATGAACAAATGAGTACTTGAGTTGAAAAAATTGGGGATAAACCTGATGATGAGCAACATTTGTGTATTAAGTCTCTTCCTCTCTCCTGGTCCTGGTCCTCCAGGTCACAGCGACGAACAACAGCACAGAGGACCACCAGCAGCCCGCTGAGCAGAGACCACCTCCCTTTGTAGAAGGTGGAGTGGATCCCAAAGGGCTCTCTGTACATTAGAACAGTTTTGGTTGTTGACACACACTGGTTCATCTGACCACCGACTAACTGCACACCAATACTCCCCAGAGTGTGCCAGTGAGGCATTAGAGATAACCAAGCTTGCATTGAGGTGTTTGGTCACTCCACTCAGGATCAGTTTTAACTCTTCAGCAATGGTTCTGCCCCCTGTTTGGTTTGACTTGATGAACCAAAGGTGGTCGCATATCCTCTCCCACATCTCTGCATCTGAGAGTGACCTCATCTCCCTCTGAGAAGAGCTCTACAACAGGCGGGCCAAACGTGGGACAAACAATCCAGTAAAAACAATTGGGTGCTCTCAAACATTGTACAGTAGTACAAACCCGTGTCCCTCAGTGTTAGCGATGGAAATGACAGCGAGTAGTTTTGGCCAACCTCAGTAGAGAACTTTTTTTCTGAACCAAACTTCTTCCAAAGTGGGGACTGGTCATCACTGAAATCGGTGATAGTACACTGCAACTTAGCCGACTCTTCCACCGAGTGGTAGATAATCTCTGGTGCTGGGACTAACTTTACATGGTAACTGCTGACACACTGCTGTTGGTTCATCACTAGACAGGTGTACAACGTATGGACTGGTGTTCTGAAGTCAGATACATGAAGCACTGATGTGTTTTTCACATTGTCCATTGCTAATATTGTACTGTCCAAAAAACGTCCCTTTAATGTGTCTTTCTTATATCTTATACTCACTTTTAATCCACATGATATCCAGATTATCAGCTGCTCCCTCACACGGTATGTCCACTTCTCCTCCAAGTGTCACATGAATAACTTTGCTCTCATATATTGTACTACAAACAGTGATCCTGATGTTTTTCTCATACGTCACTTTGCCCTCGGTCCAACACTCCTCTTGGTACTGGCCAGAGTCTGAATGAGTCAGACTGTGGATGATGTAAAAAGAAAAATGAGTCCAATTGAAAAATGAAAGTCGTTGTTTCAAGTCTTCAGGGACTGTGGAGTTCTTGGTCCAGAGGTCTGAGGTATTCCACAGGACAAGTTTCTCCTCATCAACAAATCTGGAGATCAGGCAGAAGTCGGCCTCCTCTGTGAGGTTAAAGGTCAAAGAGTTGCTTTCCTTTTTAATCTCATGTTCTTCTGCTTGGATGTTGTTGATGAGAGCGAACAGCAGGAAGGAGAGCTGGACTGCAGCCATTCTGCTCTGAGGTCTCCTTGTGAGTGTCGTGCAAACGTCGCCTCTGCTCGCCTCATAAATTCTGTAGCTCGTCAGCAGCTTCTCGTGTTTGTAGTAACGTGACGTCATTATCTAATTATCACAGGAAATGCTGAAGCATTGGGTGCTGTATCAAATAATGTCTTTTCTTTAGTTAGATATTTCTGAGTACCCCGCAGACGTGTCCGAACTGTTATCTCTTATTTACAGGGAAGGACTTATCTACATTGATAGAGCTGAGTGATGTTGAATTTGCTGACAGGTCTATGCATTATTTCTTACAACATATGACACATCTGACATGTTTGTCTACTGTGCTAAATTAATTCATCAATGAAAAAATATAACCAGTAGAGCTTTACGTTTTACATAGTGAGTCTGCTGTCAGTGTCTGTGAGTATGCTTATTTTTAGCTGCTGCAGTGTTTATCATGTTCACCATCTTATTGTGCAGGTCTCCTTAAGTGTAGCACTAAACACAACATAGAGCTGAGGACTCTGATGTCAGTACTTTTGCAGGTATTTTGTGAATTAGTAGTAAGTAAGTAAATTAGAAGTTAAATTGAAGTAAATTAGTAAATAGTTGAGATATTTCAGTAAGAACCAAAGACAACACACTGACAGACATTGCTATCAGAACAGAAGCCCACTTTTCCAAAACACCTCCCAGTGATGATCTGTTTAATATGATTTTATGTTTATTTTGTTTGTTTATGTGTTAATTTCTTGTCTTTGTGGTGGATACATGTGATTATAGAGCTCACTACTTTGGGCCGCTCCCTGACCCTCATATGGCTTAAGACGGCGCTGAGGATGACTGCCATGTCTTGAACTCCCTCTTAACTTTGCTCTTTTTTTCTATTATTTTGTTATCTATTTTGTTTTTTTTTAAATATGCAAACTGCCATGGTGAACCTTATCATACAATATGATAGAATAAAACTTCTACACACCAGCTCAGTGGTGGAAAAAAAATCTTTGACCGCAAACAATGGGGAATTTCTATGGTGAAATTTACCTGTTGTTGTACCTGAAGAACAGAAGCAGAGAAGGAAACAAGGGTCGTGAGCTGGAGTCCTAGTCAGTCTCCTCTACCGAGTATTCTTCTGGCTAATGTTCAATCTCTGGATAACAGGCTGGATGAACTCCAGGAGCAGGATGTTTTTTCAATGTTACATTAAAAACTGTAATGTTTTGTCTTTCACAGAGACTCATCTCACTTCTGCTGCTGCCTTCCTGTAGGCCAATCTGACCAATCAGACTCTATTCTGTGTGGCTGCTTCAGCACTACGGAGTGGTGTGTGTTTAAGGACAGAAACATAAACACATACATGGACGCCGTCATCGGGTTACAGTGGCACATGCGTCGATGACATCATGCCAAGGATTACTGTACGGACATTCCCGAATCAGAAGTCCTGGTTTAACAGAGAAGTCTGTACCAAACTTAAAACAGGGACCAATGCCTACAACTCAGGTGATTTGGAGGAGTACAGGAAGTCCAGGTATGCGCTCCGGAGAGCCATCAGCAGCGCAAAGAGACAGTACAGGGACAAAGTTGAGTCTCACTACCAGAGCTCCAACACCAGGAGCATGTGGGCTGGATTAAAAACTCTAACGGACTACAAAAAGGAAGATCAGCAGTGCTGAGGTGATGTCTGCATCTCTCCCTAATGAACTGAACTGCACGCTTTGAGAACAACTCCCTGGCTGTAGAGGTGCAAAAGGCTCAATAGACCACTGACCACCTTTGATATCCAGGGTAGATGTGTGTAAATGACTGAAACGGATTAACACACGTAAGGCTCCTGGACCTGACGGCATCCCCGGCTGAGCTCTCAAGGTGTGTGCAGATCAGCTGGCAGAAGTCTTTTTTCAGACATTTTCAACATGTCACTGCTCCAGTCTGTAGTCCCCACATGTTTCAAGGAGACCATTGTCCCTGGACAACCCAAGGAGACATCATTGACATTTCTGTACTCTCTCTTCCTGCATGACTATGTGGCCACCCCCAGCTCCAACACTAACATCAAATCTGCTGACGACACGACCATCATCGGCCTGATCACCGGCGACGATGAGACGGCCTACAGAGAGGAAGGTCAGAGCCCTGACATCTTGGTGCCAGGACAACAACCTGAATGCAAATGTCGCCTCCACTCGCCTCATAAATTCTGTAGCTCGTCAGCAGCTTCTTGTGTTTGTAGTAACGTGATGTCATTATCTAATTATCGCAGGAAACGTTGAAGCATTCAGCTCTGAACCAAGTAATCTCGTTGCTAGGGTTATATTTTGAAGCTTTTGGACACATACAAGATGTTATCTCGTATTTAAAGAGAAGGACTTATCTACATTGATGAAGTTGAGTCATGTTGAATTTGCTGACAGCTCTAGACATTATTTTCTTGCAACATATGACACATCTGACATGTTTGCTGTGCTTAGTTAACGCGCCAATTAAAAACAAAAAAACCCAACCCAGTACAGATGAATGGTTCATCGTCATTTTCCAATGTTTTAATTTTTTATTATTTTACTGTTATTTTATTTTATTTTATTTTAAAGCAGATCAATAGAACTTTTCATGTTGTGATGATTTTGTCAGTCTCTGCGGTTAAAGATGGTAGTGTTTCTTCCAACATTAGGTCACATGTTCCCTCTGCTTCATTCCCCGCTGCAAAGAGACGACTGCAGCAGAAGGAGACAGACCTTCAGTTAACAGCTGATAAACTTGTATTCAGTCAGAGCAAACCACAGTAGTGTTTAGTCTGTCACAGAAGAAATCTGACCTGGTGGTAGGCATTAAGAATAACTACTAGAAATTGAAAATTTCTTCCCTGTTGGTCCTGTTGGTTACTTAGGTCATAAAGAGGCATCAATATTGTTTCATAACCAGTTAAAAACGTCATAGTGCTGCTTTATATTTCATGAACATGTGATTTTCTTATTTATATGCAAAGGAATTTGAATTGCCTTTTATGCATATATAACAGTAGTTTCTTCCAGTGTTACATCCATCCATTTTCTTCTGCTTTGAAGAAAGGTCACGGAGGCAGCAGGCTAAGCAAGATGGTCCAGATGTCCTTCTCCTCAGAAACACATTTCAGCTCCTCTGGTGGGATCCTGAGGATTTCCTAAACCAGATGAGATATGTATCCACCCCCCACCCCACCCCACCCCACCGTGTTCTGGGTCTACCTCAGGGTCTCCAGCCAGGTCTAATGATGAAACATGAAAAATAAACCATAACACTTGGTTCACATTTTTTCTGATTTCATTGTGATTTCTGATAGTAATACATATAATCAACATAACTCTTTTATTGTTATTTAAAATAAAATTAATTTCAATGTCTGCATATATGGTTTCTGTGTCTGTGCTTTTGACCTTTGCAAATAATTCATTTTTTTACTAATGCACTTGAAACTTGTTCTGAAATGTCAGACTGGAAATATTAAACAATAATTATTTACCTTGTCAACTGCTCGGATATCAAGATTTTATATGTACTTGGTACGCACACTTTACTATTCTGGTTGTGACTGTTTGTGTTTTATAAAGTATAATTTCTGAAATACAAATTCCAAAAATGATGAAAGGTAGCACATCTCAAATTTACATGTCAAGGAGAACAACATGGTCACATTTCACTTTTATATTTTTCCCCCATCACAACAGAAAAACACTGACATGTTTTGGCAGAAAGCCTTCATTAAAGCGAGACCTGCAAGCAGCCTAAAAATTGACTGAAAGTCTACATAATAATAAAACAACTTTCTTATTTCTGTCAACTTTTTCCTTGCTTAAGTGCAGGAATTTTAACCAAATGAACTAAGAGTGGAAACTGAAAGACATTTTGAAACTGAGGCTGCTGTTATGGACAGATGTGGAGGAAATATGAGAGGAAATTGAGCTGAAACCACTGAGGCTGTCATATCTCCAAACACAGATAATCAGGAGATTCGGGGAAAACAATTTCTGAGAAGTGTGTGCTGTTCTGATCTGATCCTCAACTTGCTTCGTGTTATCTAAAAACATCAGAAACCTGCAGAAGAAAAGACAAGCAGGCCGAGCTGACCAGTCACAGTCAAATCAATTTAATATTCATAGTTAAAGTTATAATATTGTGAAACTTTCATGGACAGTGTTTCCTTGCTGAGCTGTGACAGACAGACGATAACACAGAATGGGAATTTGGTACTAAAAAGACTCTTGGTTTGTCTGACTTAATCTTCCAAAGCCTCCTATTAGCTTTAGATGAAGTTCAGTTTTAAATGAAACAACAATGAATTCTTACATCCTCCATCACTCACAACAAAATAGCTTTAATCTGTTTTATTTTTTGTGGACAGGAGGAACAAGTACAATGATCAGCAGTCATTCTTTCAATTTATATACAGGCATGTGAGTGTAGTTTTAATATGGACTTTGAGAAATGTGAACATTAAGTAAGACCCCTCTGAACACACCTGTCTTACCACTTGGTGCACTGGTGATATTAAATTGATTAACAGCATTATTTAGTTGGACCTTAAGCTGTGAATGTTTTGAATGTGGCCCTGAATATAATTTTAAATGCCAGCCAACAGTATGTGAGTCTGACAGAAACATTATGTGTGTGAATGTGTGATAGTCTTTGTCACACACGAGTAGAGGAGAAATGGAAGAGCTACACATTAAAATGGAAAAAAACTTTTCAACAGAGAACGTGTGAGTTCATCATGACTTGCGGGTACTGCTGTTTAGCTCGCAGGCCACACTCATCTGATCCCACGGATAACATGTGGTGGAAAAATCAGATAAATAAAGAGACTGTGAGAAAGAAGAAATCATCTTTATATTTATGTTGCTCTTGTGCAAGAGGACGGAAACCAACAAAGTGACCAAAGCGCGTTCATAGGAGTCGGGGCCGAGTATATGCTCATCAGGGTTTTTATCGTAACAAAAAACCTATTGGTTATAAATCATGAACAAGTAATTCGATGACTCAATGCCATAAAAAACATCTTCAGGTAATTCTCTCATTCTAACCGGAGATCTGGCACTATATTAAAAAGGCAGTCTAGCATCTACGGTTTACTAAAAGTGCAGACCAGTCGTATCTTTCATAAAACAGTGTCATGCACAAGACCACAGAAGGAGAATCTTGCTCTCAATGCTCAACTGTATGTCACAACATCTTTTTCCCTACATAACACACATTTACATTTCCTGATGATTTTACCAAACCTCATGCTGCAAAACTTTGCTTTGTATTTAAACGCAGTAGTTATGCAATGCAGTCTTTAAAATGCCATTTTAAGATAACTTGTGTCTGTATTGAAAGAAAATGTAGTTAAGTATAATTTTGTGGTACTTGTAACTAACCTGATTATTTATCTCTCGTTACTTTATACCTCTACTGCACTCGTTCAGACTCTCGCTGTGAGCAGAGCGGGCTGATCAACCAGGATGTTTGACTCTGTCGTGTCTTCAGATCCAGGACTTGCTTGTGGTTCGTTCATGGTGACTGCAGACCAGTTTTCTTTCACAAGGAGGCTTAATGTTAAAGTGAAATAGTCTCTGGTGTGAGCCCTTATCTTGAGTTTAGGAAACCACACACACTCTCACTCTCTCCTCTAAAGAAAACACTAAAAGAAGTTAAATTAAATACAATAAATATGGATATAGATAGATAGATAGATAGATAGATAGATAGATAGATAGATAGATAGATAGATAGATAGATAGATAGATAGATAGATAGATAGATAGATAGATAGATAGATAGATAGATAGAATACTAGATGTACTTTATTAATCCCAAGCTGGGAAATTACCACGTGTAGCAGGAGCATTATAACAATACAAAGAGATAAAAAGAAAAAAAAAAAGAAGGAAGAAAAAAACCTAGACATCTTCACACAATATAAAATGCAATAACAAAATGTATAGAACATGTATAAATAGCAGTACTGTTTGTAGTGCAAAATAAATATAAGGTGCAGTGAACAGATATGCTACAGTGAACAGTGTGTATTAAAAAACCTATAAAGTGCATATAGACTGTGTTATGACCAGAGTATTAGCTTTTATTGTACAGTGAGATGGCATGTGGCAGGAAAGATTTCCTGTATCTGTCCTTTCGACAGCAGAGCTGGAGCAGCCTGTGAGAGAAGGTACTCTGCTGTCTGTCTACTGTGTGATGGAGAGGGTGCTGATCATTTGTCCATGATGGATAATAGTCTATTCAGCATTCTCCTCTCCACCATGGTCTCAAAAGACTTTAAACAAAAAAAATAAAATAAATACTAGTAGCACCAGCTTCTCCACAGATAACTCATTTTCTCCTCACAGGCAGATTTATAAGAAGTACTCAGATCCTTTATTTGAGTAGAAATACACCAACCTAATACTCTAATCCATCCAGGCCTTGTAGGGGAGTGTTACTGATGGCTCAGCTCTGCTCAAGAGTCCCAGTAAGTCATGACAGTGTGACGATGAGCCAGCAGGATCCTGGACCAGGTAAGATGAATTCAGCCATCATCCATTTTATTATTCACACCTGTGCTTTCACTGCTGTGACACGTCAAAATGTCACCAGGCGGCCCAGAGCCGGAGACACTGACCATGGACCACAAAGTCTCCACTGTCAACTATCTAATAAAGTCATAAAATGCCCCTAAAGATCTTTTCAAAATGTAAAAACGACCTCTCGTATTGTGTTGCACTGGATTGTACAGATGTACCTAATAAACTGATGACAGCAGAGCTACAGAAAGTGATCGAGAGTTCACCTGCAGACCACCAACAGCTCTTTTTTAACCACCAGATGGTGCTACTGTGATTTAAAGATGTCATCACCACTTCATAACAGTTATATCCCCATTTCAAAATAAAAGGAAATAACCTGATACCAAGTACTTGAGAGAGAGAGTAGTTGGGGTGCAAAAATGAAATGATTTTATTCAAATAAACTCAAAAGCTCCTCAGTGTACAAAAAGGATTCTCACAAAGTGGAGGGAGATGGCCAAGGGGGTTGTGCCAAAAGAAATAGATAAGATAACAAATCTGGGCCTAAATGTAAGGAGAATAAGGTGGGTGGTAATTGTGTACAATTTTTATTTTAAATAAGAATAAAGGAATATAAGATAGATCAGATGTTAAAAATATGCTTAAAAAAAAACAGGTGGGAGAAAGAGCTGTACTAAGCCAAGAAACAATCACCCAAGGCAACGGGCGGCTAAACCATTATTTATTTATTTATACCATTAAAACCAAGTAAAAATCAACAAATCCAACATGCGTCTAAAAGTGGTGGTGCCAGGCCTACCAACAAAAGCTAAAAGGCTAAAACCCAATAGGGGGGATTAAAACTAAGGGGGCCAGGAGAGTCTTATCTGTGGAAGGGGGAAGGAAGAGGGGAGCAGCAACAGGCCCAGGCGCCAGCTGAAGCGGTTCGGTCCGCCGATGGAGAAGCGTCGATCAGTTGCTGGTCACTGGGCGTCCCGGACCACCGCTCGGACTCGGGTCTTACTGCCGAAGGCAAGGAAGAAGACAGCAGTCACTGTACTTCAACGCATCGCAATGTCTCCGCTTAACTAAGGGCCGCTACTCACACGCCAGAGCGGAGTCTAATGGCCCTTTTCCACCAGTACCTACACGGCTCGGTTCGGCTCGGCTCGACTCGACTCAGTTTCGGTCGGTTTTCCATTACAATAGAGTACCACCTCAGCGTGGGTGGGGTCGCCGTGGCAACGCGGCCGAAACTCCAGCGACGTCATTTGTTATGCGACACAAACACGAAACAACTACGGAGCAATGGAGGCCACCAGACAAAGAAATGTCTGCACCTCGTCGTTGCTCCGCGGGGTTGATTTCTGTGCAGCATCTCTGATCGTGTTCGTTGTTGTTATTGCGTTTTAAAAATGGCGCGGTTGACTCTTACGAACGAGTCGCTCTCCCGACGCATCTAGTGACGTCAGGCCCTGGCCAATCAGTGGCCTGCCGTCTGCCGACGTCACATTTTCGGCTCGACTCAGCTCGCTTGGAACCCCGGCTGAGTAGGTACTACGAAAGTACCTGGTACCAGGTACTAACACGTAATGGAAACGCGTACAAAACCGAGTCGAGTCGAGCCGAGTAGGTACTAGTGGAAAAGGGCATAACTCTGCCCACTTCCACCGTAGAAGAGTCTCTCTCTCTCTCTCTCTCTCTCTCTCTCTCTCTCTCTCTCTCTCTCTCTCTCTCTCTCTCTCTCTCTCTCTCTCTCTCTCTAACAGTGCGATCTGGCGTCGCGTCTTCTCCTTCTCCCCGCTTCTCCCTCCTCTCCTCTCCTCTTTTCAGGTGTGTGTGATTACACCAACAGGTGTAACCCATTACAGCCATCGGATGTCACATACAGTCCGGGGTTTTTCAAATTAAAAGCTCCACACAACTTAAAAACATGCAGCAAGCAATAAAATAGATAAAACACACCAAACCACACACTAAAATCCAAACTTAACTAAAAATACACTGCACACTAAAAATTTATAAAATCCTTTTTTTCTCCTGTGTGACACACACACACACAGAGTTTACATTATAATAAAGCAGCTCTCCACCTGCTCAGCTTGTTTTCTTGAGTTATTGCAGGTTTCATGTGAATTATTCAATCAATCACAACTTTTTCTCCACATTTGAATCAAAGTGCTGAGTTGATTCTAACATTTCTCTCCTCTACAGTCCACAGGAAGAAACCTGCCTCAAGGACTCTGATATTGAAATTATAAACATGTTGTATTAATATTCTTATGTACCAGAATCACTTTGTGACCGTGTCTCCTCTCATTTCCATTCACAGGAAATCTGCTGAGTTTGCCTGAGTGAGGGCTTGTGTTACTCTTGTTGTGGGGATAATAATCTGTTTACAGTGACACTGTGAGGACTCGCCTCCCCTGTGGGGACAAGTACCCAGAACACGAACCATTCAACACCTGGTTTAAGGTTCAAGTAAAGTGATGTAAATGTAAGGGTTAGGGTAAAGCTCCAGGAAATTAATGTAAGTCAACATAATGTTCTCTATGGTTGTGGATACATGACTGTGTGTGTATGTGTATATATATCTTAATGATGTTGTGGGGTTCACAAGTTGTTAGCACAGTCACAGTGTGGGGTTCAAAATGTTTGTGGGGACACAAAACCAGGACCCCACAAAAATCAATTTAATTCATTCAGCTAAAACAGGGCCAAGATAATGTCCTGTGAAGTTTTCAGGATTTACCCAACAGTGCACATATACCAAGTGTTTGTCTTTAGGTGTGTTTAGGAAGTACTGCCCCCTGGTGGCAGAGTATGGTATAGCCTCAACACACACTCCTCAATTTAAGAATTCAAACTGGGCAAAAAACAAGCAGGTGTGAGCAGCCATCTTCCATGAAGGCTATCAAACTCAAAGCTAATTTTAAGATAATTTAATTTAATTCACCTGGTTAGGGTGGATCCTTCCCTCCCCATTTACAGGAAATCAGTTGTTTGTGTTTGTGTGTGTGTGTGTGTGTGTGTGTGTGTGTGTGTGTATTAATCCAGGTGAGTGCATTAATGGTGCCTTCAGGTACCATTAATGTGGAAGTATGAGAAATCATACTTCCACATTTAATTGTTTGTCATTTATTGAACATGTTCTTTAATCACAAACATACCAAAAGTGTTTTTTTGCATGGAGATAAATTTTAGAAATGTGACAGATCTGTCATATTCATCTACATTAACAAAATTTTTCACAAAAGGATAACGATTATCTTCATTTATTTATTTAGTAAAAGTATATAATGAGGAAATGAAAGGTAATTAGATACCAAAACAAAATGTAAAATACATATTAATGTGTATTAGGACTGAAAACACAGAAAAACTGAGAAATTGTAAAAACAATATTAGTTGGAAAAAGATTTTACATGAAATAATCTACATGTAAATATCCAATAATAATGATTTTTAACCTTATTTGGGGATTATATAGTTAATCTTTCTATGTACAATTAAAACAAATCTAAACAAATGTATTTTACAGTCATGAAGTGAATTAGGTTGTAAAATAAATACATGTTTAACTATCCACTATAATGAATTTGAATGACACTATGTTTAACTAGTAAGTCCATTAATCTTACAAACATACAATGAATTGGCTTCTCCTTTATCTCCTTTCACAGAGCAAGGTCACAGAGTGCTTTAGTTTTAGTTAGTTAATAGGAAAGAAAAATCATAAAGACAAACAAACAAATGAAAAAACACACAATAAAAAATAAAACTGGCACAAAGCTGGAGAAAGTCATGAAATTAATCTTCAGCTACTTTTTAAAGGCGTCAGCAGAGACTGCAGAACGTCTGTCAAATATGAAGGACGTTCCTCGTTGTTGGAGCCACCACTTCAAAGGCACGATCAATTATTAATGATAATGTTGATGCAATGAAACAAATGAGAAGGTGATACTCCAGTCCTCTGTCTGATGAGAGTTTGGACTGGTGCACATTCACATTAACTACAAGGACTGGGATGCAAAATAAAGTATTTTAGAAAAAATGTAGTGATTTAGTTCATTTTTAGTTCATTTATTTGTGTGCTACAGCACCACCTCTTGGTCATGTTAAAGTAAAATGTTTGCTGCTTTTCTTCAGCTGTAATGAGGGACAGCAAAGAGCACACTGTGACTTCTTCTCTTCAACAACTGTTTTCTTACTTTGTTGATTTGAGTAATTACATTTTTATTTCCTGTACCAAAAGAGTAAAAACTGTACATGAATCATTTAAATTTACAATATCTTAAATGTCATTTCTGGTTGTGATAAATCTCATTTTCAGTGTTGAAACCTCAATAAATGTCCAAGTGAAGTCATTCATGGTTTATACTGGAGTACTTCACACTGTGCAGCTGCTCCTCTCACACCTTTTTGTCATCTTCAGGCAGGTTTTCTTTCACATCCAGTTTGACATCAACCTCATCTGATGGAGGAGAAGTCAAAGAGAAAGAACAATAATGAAAACTTGAATGGAGAGAGAAAAATTAGCAGGCTAAATTCTTGAATATTTTTCAAATTGATGTGAATTTACAGCTCAAACATAAAAGGAACTGAAGAAATATTTTGTTCTAAATGTATGTAATGTAATGTGTTCATTTTAATGACATTTGAATGTACAATAGTTTAATAAAAGGAGGACACAGTTTCAATACTTACGTGACTTCTATTCACCGAAAACTCTCTGGGCCGTAGTCGCTGTAGAGAGGAAGACAATCACAATAATTATGGATCCAGTTTAGCCAGCTTCAGAGTCCCGACACAAGCCAAATGATCAAATGCTTTGCATCGTATCACATCTGCACCATAAAGACTACAACTGATTGCAGACACAAACAAACTTTTTTTCTTGAATGTAAAGTTACATATGTCTGATAAAAATGTTTAAGTGTTTGTAAAATGTTGATTTTCATTGTCAGGTTGCACTTTATTGTTTGTGGAAGATTGAAAGAATGCAGAGAAGAAAAGAAACAAAAGATTGATCAAAAGGAGAAACTGCACTAAATGGGTAAAATCACTACTTTGTTGTGATAGACTAGATTACTCCCAACAAAGGAACCTTGATTCGCAGCAGAGGAACCTCTGTACATTTGGCTGTGAGGGTTCTCATCCTTGTTGCTGATCGAGAAACTCCTACTGGTTGGTTTGGGTGCTCACACAGTGGAAGGTGAACTGGAGCGAAACCTCATGGGAGTAACACATTAAAGTCCCTGTGTTTTGTTAAATACTCCTGCTGAAAAAGCACAAACAGAGTCGAAACCCCCGACTGACCTCAGAGTCTGCAGACTACAGTGTGGACTCTCCACAAGATCAGACAGCAGCTTCACTCCTGAATCCTGCAGCTTGTTGAAACTCAGCTCCAGCTCTCTCAGATGGGAGGGGTTGGACTTCAGAGCTGAGGCCAGAGAAGCACAGCTGATCTCTGACAAACTGCAGCCCCTCAATCTGAATAAAGAATAAATGATGTGACTTTAGAAAACAATGTTCCTGTTTGAAATCATTCAGTGTTTAATAATCTGTTCAGAGCTGAAGAAGTTTAGAAAATAGAAGTTTAGAAAATGGAAACTCCAAACACCTGAACCCAACAGGATGCAGCTTCAAAACTCTCAAATACAGAAAGTGAAAAAGAGCTCTCATTAATATTAATGACAACGTGCTGCTACTTCAATAAAGACGAAGTGACTTCACCTCTTAAACTCTGCCAGCTCCACCAGTGGCTCCATCTATACTAACTCATGTTGTGCAGACAAGTACAAAGAAAAACTCACAGAAACTGACTGAAGTTTGGACTCAAGATCCCAAAGTTTCCAAAGAAACCAAAGATGTCAGGATGAATTTTGGAGAAATGTGAACAAAAGACATCTATAATATTTATTTTATGAAGAATGGAGTGATAAATTTAAATCAGCTTCAGTTTAAGCTATTCATTCAGTTTAAGGATCAAAAACCTTCATAACAATGTTGGAAAAAGCCGAAAACTGAAAACTTTTGTTATTGTCTGATAGTTGAAATACAAATTACTGACACTATTTATTTAGGTTTCATTATAATTAACCTAGAAACAAGACAGTGAATATCAGATGAAATTCAGGTGTTGAAGAAGGTTCAGAGTGAATTATCCAGTGGAGGATTTTTCTTGTTATATTCAGGTTTTAAATCAGGAGCTCAACATTGCTCTGCCACAGTCAATGGACTAAACCACTGAAGAAGAAAATGGACTTTAGCATGAAGATACTCAGTGTGGATCAGTATAATATCAGCCTTTATGTCTGCAGATTAGTGTCAACACAACTATTCACATCATATTAATCTCAGCACAGAAGTAAAAAATGGTGTCTGACCTCAGAGTCTGCCAGTCTACAGTGTGGACTCTCCAGAAAACCACACAGCAGCTTCACTCCTGAATCCTGCAGCTTGTTGAAACTCAGCTCCAGCTCTCTCAGATGGGAGGGGTTGGACTTCAGAGCTTGAGGCCAGAGAAGCACAGCTGATCTCTGACAAACTGCAGTCCCTCAAATCTGAATAAAGAATAAATGATGTGACTTTAGAAAACAATGTTCCTGTTTGAAATCATTCAGTGTTTAATAATCTGTTCAGAGCTGAAGAAGGTTTAGAAAGTAGAAGTTTAGAAAATGGAAACTCCAAACACCTGAACCCAACAGGATGCAGCTTCAAAACTCTCAAATACAGAAAGTGAAAAAGAGCTCTCATTAATATTAATGACAACGTGCTGCTACTTCAATAAAGACAAAGTGACTTCACCTCTTAAACTCTGCCAGCTCCACCAGTGGCTCCATCTATACTAACTCATGTTGTGCAGACAAACACAAAGAAAAACTCACAGAAACTGACTGAAGTTTGGACTCAAGATCCCAAAGTTTCCAAAGGACCAAATATGTCAGATGAATTTTGGAGAAATGTGAACAAAAGACATCTACAATATTTATTTTAGGAACAGAGGAGCCATAAAATCAAAGCATCTTCAGTTTAAACTATTCAGTTAGTACAAGTATCAAATAGCTTCTTAACAATGTTGGAAAAACTGAATATATTTGTTATTGTCTGACAGTTGAAATTGAGATTATCTATTTTTTCATTACATTTGTGTATTTTTATGATCATTTACTGAAAATATTTGAGGTAAAAATATGATGAAAATCAGGTTTTGAAGAGGTTCAGAGTGAAATTATCCAGTGGAGGATATTTTCTTGTTATATTCAGGTTTTAAATCTTGGAGCTCAACATTGCTCTGCCACAGTCAATGGACTAAACCACTGAAGAAGAAAATGGACTTTAGCATGAAGATACTCAGTGTGGATCAGTATAATATCAGCCTTATGTCTGCAGTTTAGTGTCACCACAACTTTCACATCATATTAATCTCAGCACAGAAGTAAAAATGGTGTCTGACCTCAGAGTCTGCAGTCTACAGTGTGGACTCTCCAGAAAACCACACAGCAGCTTCACTCCTGAATCCTGCAGCTTGTTGTCCACTCAGCTCCAGCTCTCTCAGATGGGAGGGGTTGGACTTCAGAGCTGAGGCCAGAGAAGCACAGCTGATCTCTGACAAACTGCAGAGACTCAATCTGAATAAAGAATAAATGATGTGACTTTAGAAAACAATGTTCCTGTTTGAAATCCATTCAGTGTTTAATAATCTGTACAGATCTGAAGAAGGTTTAGAAAGTAGAAGTTTAGAAAATGGAAACTCCAAACACCTGAACCCAACAGGATGCAGCTTCAAAACTCTCAAATACAGAAAGTGAAAAAGAGCTCTCATTAATATTAATGACAACGTGCTGCTACTTCAATAAAGACGAAGTGACTTCACCTCTTAAACTCTGCCAGCTCCACCAGTGGCTCCATCTATACTAACTCATGTTGTGCAGACAAACACAAAGAAAAACTCACAGAAACTGACTTGAAGTTTGGACTCAAGATCCCAAAGTTTCCAAAGAAACCAAATATGGTCAGGGTGAATTTTGGACAAATGTGAACAAAAGACATCTACAATATTTATTTTAGGAACAGAGGAGCCATGAAATCTAAGCATCTTCAGTTTAAACTATTCAGTTAGTACAAGTATCAAATAGATTCTTAACAACGTTGAATAAAAGGAAAAACTGAATATATTTGTTATTGTCTGACAGTTGACTTTTTTGATTACATTTGTTAATTTTTATGATCAATTAATGAAAATATATGTTGGTGAATATCAGATGAAAAATCAGGTGTTGAAGAGGTTCAGAGTGAATTATCCAGTGGAGGATTTTTCTTGTTATATTTCAGGTTTTAAATCTGGAGCTCAACATTGCTCTGCCACAGTCAATGGACTAAACCACTGAAGAAGAAAATGGACTTTAGCATGAAGATACTCAGTGTGGATCAGTATAATATCAGCTTTATGTCTGCAGATTAGTGTCAACATGTCAACAACACAACTTCATCACATCATATTAATCTCAGCACAGGAGTAGAAAGTGTATTACCTCAGAGTCTGCAGTCTACAGTGTGGACTCTCCAGAAAACCACACAGCAGCTTCACTCCTGAATTCCTGCAGCTTGTTGAGATTCAGCTCCAGCTCTCTCAGATGGGAGGGGTTGGACTTCAGAGCTGAGGTCCAGAGAAGCACAGCTGATCTCTGACAAACTGCAGAGACTCAATCTGAAAAAAGATATAGATAAAAATCCATTCATTATCCAAACAGATGTGAGAATGTGTGTGTGTGTGTGTGTGTGTGTTTCCTGAAGAATCAAAGTCAATGATCAGACATTATTTGTGAAAACACATGGAAATGTAAAGAAAATCAATATTTTTTTCTTCAGGAAATTAACCAGATCAATTTAAAACAAATACTAGTTCAGAAGATTTTCTCTTTACAGATGTCACTATTTACCAAAATTAACATTAATTTGATTTAATGTAAAGAGTGGACATTTTTGGGACAAACTGAACAGGATGGGAGTGGACCCCCACCTGATGGACTGGATCTCCAACTACCTCACTGGCAGACCACAGTACGTTGGGCTGAAGGACATCACGTCCCGAACACGGTGGTCAGCAGCACTGGAGCCCCCCAGGGCACAGTGCTGGCCCCTCTTCTCTTCACCCTGTATACCTCAGGACTTCTGCTACAACTCGGAGCTGTGTCATATTCAGAAGTACGCCGATGACACAGGCCATCGTTGGGTGCATCAGGGATGACAGAGAGGAGGAGTATCGGAGACTGGTAGGGGACTTTGCTGCATGGTGCCACACTAACCACCTACAGCTCAAACACCTCTAAGACGAAGGAGCTGGTTATTGACTTTGGGAGGTCCAGACCAAGACTGCGACCAGTCATGTTAGGAGGGAGCTTGAGGTGGAGGCTGTGGACTCTTACAAATACCTCGGGCTGTGGCTGGACAATAAACTGGACTGGACAACACACACCAGCCACCTGTATGGGAAGACACAAAGCAGGATGTACTTCCTAAGGAGACTGCGGTCCTTCAACATCTGCAGCAAACTTCTGCAGAATGTTTTACCAGTCTGTGGTTGCCAGTGTCCTCTTTTACACTGTGGTGTGCTGGGGGGGCAGCATATCCAAGAAAGGACACATCCAGACTGGATAAACTGATCAGGCGGGCCGGCTCTGTGGTCGGCATGAAGCTGGACTCTCTGGTGATGGTGGCAGAGTCGAGGACTCTGGACAAACTGCTGGATATTATGGACAATGCCAGCCACCCTCTGCACATCCGTCATCAGCAACCAGAGGAGCCTGTTCAGTGAAAGACTGCTCCTTCCCAAGTGCAGGACCAACAGGCTTAAGAACTCCTTTGTCCATCATGCCATCACACTCTACAACTCCTCACTTGGGGGGAGGAGGACATAGAGGAGGACATAGAGTACAGAGAACAGTAGAGAAGGGGGGTAGCCATTTACATTTACTTGTGCAACACATGCACACACAGAAACTTTTCCTTTGGTGCAATAACCTCATTCTATGGTGTAATAACCTCATTCTCATATGCAGTGCAATAATTTTAACTTATAATTTTAACTTATTCCATACAAAGCCATATTCAGCTCTTTATATTTACTTATATTATTTAATTCTTATTCTTTTATATTTTGTATATTAAGCTAAGTGTTTACTGTTTATTTTTTCATCTGTGTGCTTCTTCCTATCTGTGTGCTGCTAGGAAACTTAAATTTTCCCTGAGGGAGTCATCCCAAAGGGATCAATAAAGTCTAGTCTAAGTCTTTTCTACACTTTCTTTAAGAAACATGAGTATTTTGTTGCTGCAGACTAAATTTAGTTCAAGATGGATGGAAGTCATGTACATAAATTTGGTTCAATTGTAAATTAAACAAATAAGATCTACAACAGTAACAGAGAGTCAGTGAACTGACCTCAGAGTCTGCAGTCTACAGTGTGGACTCTCCAGAAAACCACACAGCAGCTTCACTCCTGAATCCTGCAGGTTGTTGTTGAAACTCAGCTCCAGCTCTATCAGATGGGAGGGGTTGGACTTCAGAGCTGAGGCCAGAGGAAGCACAGCTGATCTCTGACAACCAGCAGTGCCTCAATCTGAAATGAAGAATCAATGATGTCGATAAAATCAATTTATAAACCAGTAAAATGGGTACAAGTTTTAAAACATTACAAAGTGCTGATCAATGAACTTTTCCATAAATTGAGTAGAGAGACTTTGTCATTGTGTTATTGTGGATCATCATCATGTCAGCGTTCTACAGACATCATCCAAATGTCACCACAACATTCACACACCGATTCATGTCAGCACAGATTAATAACAAGCTGCTGATCTCAGTCAAGTCTGGAATTAGAGGAGAAATATCAAATCACACATGTTGGACTAAAAACGGTTCATTATTTCATTTATTCCATAACCTTCTTCTGTATTTTTATTCCTCCAAAATGTCATGCCACAAGTCATCTGTACATTAAAGACTTTTTGGCGGCAGTAATCATTCTTCCTGTCCATACTGAGTGTGAAGTGTTCCCTTCCTAACACAACTACACTGTAAGAAATTACTTTATAAGCTCAGCTGAAACTGAGATGAAGCTTCAGCAGTTTGTGTTAGCTAAATCAAGTGGGTGTCTAGCAAAAAGTCACAGACTTTTTAAGAACAAATTCTCTCATTAAGTTCCTATTCCTTCACTGCAGCTCAACAAGGAGACAATGTCAAACACTAAATACTTACTTGATTTCTTTATCTTATGACATAATTACAACAGAGTCTGTTTTCTTTTCCAGCTTATTTTTTTTAAATCCTCAAACAGACCTTGAATCCTGCTTTGTTGTGATGTGTTAGACTGCTGTTTATTACTCTTAGCTCTGGTTTAATACACACCACAGCAGCTGTGTGGGTTGACTCTGTACCAGCCACATCAGCTTCTGATACCATGAAGATCATCTGAGTTCCTTACTTCAGCTTTTCTGACTGTTGCATTCATGCACCATTCAAACACCTTTCTGCGTTTTGTTACTATACCAGTTGTTAAGCTATTTGGAAAGACAGAACATTTCTTCAAACCTGTACTCAGACAATTTCTGAAATTTTATTAACCAAAAATTTTAAACATCAGTCAAAGATTTAAATCAAATAAAAAAAAAAAAACTACATAAGGTACAGTCAGTGAACTGACCTCAGAGTCTCCAGTCTACAGTTTGGACTCTCCAGTCCAGCAGACAGCAGCTTCACTCCTGAATCCTGCAGCTTGTTGTCACTCAGGTCCAGCTCTCTCAGATGGGAGGGGTTGGACTTCAGAGCTGAGGCCACAACTTCACAGTGAGTCTCTGAGAGTCGACAGCCAGAAAGTCTGTCATAATAGATAAATTACAAAATATGTTATCATGAAAGACGAAAACTTTATATTTACTTCATGCATTTGATGTCAAAACAGTTTAACATTCCCTGTTTAGATGAGCCTTTCCTTTTCACATCTCTACTTCATCTAATCTTATGTCACTGTGTTCAACATGAAAAAAATAATTCCCATTACTCTCTCATACTTGTAGACTTTTAACCATTTAAAGCCTGATCCATGAAATAATTGCCAGAAATTTTTTTTTTTTAAACTGGAGTGTGTATTGAACATTCTGACAAATAAAAAAATTTAATAGATAACTATTTGCATATATGATTTTTAATTTGTATAATTTTTTACTAAATTTGACATTATTATTTATTTTTGGGTTATTTTGTATTTTACAGCATTTTGATTGTATACATCAGGTTTTTCAGTAATGAAAATATCACACTGATGATGTAGAGGTCTCTAAACCTCATGTGTCAAATATGATGCACACGCGTTAAAGGATGAATCTTTATTTTGTTTTGATCTGAAGATCTGCAGATGAACGGAGAGAAAATGTCACACTTGGACTTAATAATGTTGACAGTCTGTTATTGTGATCTGATCACACATCTGTCACCAAAAAGTTAGGAAGAGACCATCTTGATTTGAAAAACATTTTTACAATTCAGTGAACAATTACACTCGAGATCTCTCTTTGCTCGCTAGATGCTGCTGTCTACTCTTCTTTATATCAACATGAGAGAGAACTGAATTCTTGAACTTGGTTCAGCACTTTCAGGGGTTTTGCAGCAACTGTCTTTGTCTGAGCAGGACTTTACACTGGATAATGTTATTTATTAGCACATCTATCTAAAGTTTGCTGGTATTAACTTATTGTAATAGCATTCAACATCATCCCATAACACGCCACAGAGTCTCCTTCAGCCAAAGTTATATCCATCGATCCATCCATCCATCCATCCATCCATCCATCATCCTATACCACTTATCCTCACACTGGCTCATGCGTGGGTGCTGGAGCCTGTCCTAGCTGGCATTGGGTGAGAAGCAGGGTACACCCAGACCTTGTTACCAGTCAATCACAAGGCTGACATATAGAGACAGACATCCACTCACATTCAGACCAACGAGCAATTTTAGAGTCACTAATTAACCAAACCTGCATGTCTTTGGATTGTGGGAGGAAGCCAAATTACCTGAAGAAACCCCACACAGGCACAGAGAGAACATGCAGCCTCCTCACAGAAGGGCCCCAGCCAGCCGGTGGGTTCGAACTAAGAAGCCTCTTGCTGTGAACTGACGGTGCTCGCCACTGCACCTACTCCCAAAAGTTATATACTCGATTTAAAGACTACTGTGAGTACTACTACTACTTCTACCTGAACATACTCAATTTACTCCTGGAAATTGTATAAATGGTCATATTTTTGTTCATTTATTCTGTACACTTGACATTTATTTCATGGCTGTCTGTCCTAGGAGAGGGAGTTCTCAGTTTCTACTTCCGACGGTTTGCATGTTTTTTTTTCCTATAAAAGGATTTAATTGGGGGGAGTTTGTCTTCATCTAAATCAAGGGTCTAAAGACAGAGGGTGTCCGTATGGTGACAGTAAAGACACCTCGCAGAACCTCCTCAGGTAATAATAACTGATAAGTGTAAGATACTGCTATATGTTGTAATTTAAACTGTTGTGATAAAACTAGAAAATCACAACCTTTAAAGTCCTTCATTTGTTTTATCAGGGTTGCATGTTGCCTCCATCACCCAAAGGAAGACAAATAGAAGAAAAATCTGTAAAATATGACAAATATTAGAAATAAATAGAATAACTATGTTCATTAAAGTTGGGCAGGCAACACTGGAGAAACCAGCAACAGTAAACTAGATTTTGAAACCAGCCCCTCCCTTCAGGTCTCCCTCCAAAGCCACTCCCCCAAAACACATGAACATACACTGCCTGACTACTGCTGGAGGACGAGTCCACGAGAGAGCGTTGGAGAGAGGAGCACAGCACATCGTTACCATCACTAATTATATCCACCTGGCTCATGTCTCATTCATCTTTAAAAACACTAAACATAAATTATAATGAACATAAACAACCATCGTGGCTGTTATTAGTTCTCACAGCGTCACTTTTCAGACATTTCACTTCCCTCAGTTCTCACCATCGTTGAAAAGTCGTACTGGTGTTGACTCTGGTTTGACCTCTTGCTTCATCTAATCTCTTTTTGGTTGTAGCCTTTCCTAATTCTGTGCTTTCTTTCTCTGCCATTCTTGTACAACTGGTTTGCTAGCTTTAGCGACCTAGCCTTGTAAAAGACACAATAAATGCACACAGGCAGACAGGAAACTGGGCAGGTAGGCCATCATCATTATTGCAGGCCTGTGACAGTCACAGATACAGTAATTTTCTTTTTTGTGAAAAGGGATTTAATTTTTTGATTGCTGTTGGGTTGTAAAAGTAATTTTAAAACTTATAACATGCTTCTAAAATCAATAGCCTACCTTAGCTGTAATTTTACAGGTATACATAATCCTCTGAAAATACAGCTGATAATATATTATAATATAATATAATATAATATAATATAATATAATATAATATAATATAATATAATATAATATAATATGATCCATCCATCCATCCATCATCCATTTTCAACCGCTTGGTCCGGGACCGGGTCGCGGAGGCAGCAGTCTGAGCAGAGATGCCCAGACTTCCCTCACCCCAGACACTTCTCCAGCTCTTCCAGGGGGACCCGAGGCATTCCCAGGCCAGCCGAGAGACATAGTCTCTCCAGTGTGTCTCTGGGTCTTCCCAGGGCCTCCTCCCGATGGGACATGCCTGGAACACCTCCCTAGGGAGGCGTCCAGGGGACATCCAAACAGATGCCCAAGCCACCTCAGCTGACTCCTCTCGTCTGAGCGAGCAGCGGCTCTACTCGAGTTCCACCCGAGTGACCGAGCTTCTCACCCCTATCTCTAAGGGAGCGCCAGCTACCTCTACGGAGGAAACTCATTTCGGCCGCTTGTATCCATAATCTTGTCCTTTTGGTCATTACCAAAAGTTCATGACCATAGGTGAGGAGTGCGAGTGTAGATTGACCCGGTAAATCGAGAGCTTTGCCTTTTGGCTCAGCTCCTTCTTCACCATGACGGACCGGTACACTGACTGCATAACTGCGGACGCTGCACCAATCCGCCTGTCAATCTCACGCTCCATCTTTCCCTTCACTCATGAACAAGACCCCAAGATACTTGAACTCCTCCACTTGAGGCAGGACCTCTCCACCCACCCGGAGAGGGCACGCCACCCTTTTCCGGTTAGGTCGAACCATGGCCTCAGGATTTGGAGGTGCTGATTCTCATCCCAGCCGCTTCACACTCGGCTGCAAACCGCTCCAGTACATGCTGAAGGTCCTGGCTTGATGAAGCCATCAGGACAACATCATCTGCAAAAAGCAGAGATGAAATCCTGTGGTTCCCAAACCTGAACTCCCTCCGGCCCCTGGCTACGCCTAGAAATCCTGTCCATAAAGATTATGAACAGGATCCGGTGACAAAGGGCAACCCTGCCAGAGTCCAACATGCACTGGGAACAGGTCTGACCTACTGCCGGCAATGTGAACCAAGCTCCTGCTCCGGTGCGTACAGAGACCTGAGAACAGCAGCCCTTAGCAAAGGCCCCCGGACCCCATACTCACGGAGCACTCCCCACAGAATACCACGAGGGACACGGTGAATGCCTTCTCCAGATCCACAAAGCACATGTGGACTGGTTGGGCAAACTCCCATAAACCCTCAAGCACCCTGCGGAGAGTATAGAGCTGGTCCAGTGTTCCACGACCAGGGACGAAAACCGCATTGTTCCTCCTGAATCCGAGGGTCGACTATCGGCCGAATTCTCCTCTCCAGTACCCTGGCATAGACCTTCCCGGGGAGGCTGAGAAGTGTGATCCCCCTGTAGTTGGAACACACTCTCCGGTCCCCCTTTTTAAAAAGAGGGACCACCACCCTGGTTTGCCACTCCAGAGGCACTGTCCCCAACCTCCATGCAATGCTTGCAGAGGTGTGTCAGCCAAGACAGCCCCACAACATCCAGAGACTTGAGGTACTCCAGGGCGGATCTCATCCACCCCCGGCGCCTTGCCACCGAGGAGCTTGCAGAACTACCTCAGTGACTTCGGCTTGGGCGATGGACGAGTCCACCTCAGAGTCCCCAGCCTCCGCTTCCTCATTGGAAGGCAAATCAGTGGGATTGAGGAGATCCTCGAAGTATTTCCTTCCACCATCCGACAATGTCCCCAGTTGAGGTCAACAGCTCCCCACCTGCACTGTAAACAGTGTTGGTAGAGACTGCTTCCCCTTCTGAGGCGCCGGACGGTTTGCCAGAATCTCTTCGAGGCTGACCGATAGTCCTCCTCCATGGCCTCACCGAACTCCTCCCAGACCCGAGTTTTTGCCTCCAGGACCGTCCGGGCTGCATGGCTTGCTATGGCCTGCCGGTACCTGTCAACTGCGTCAGGAGTCCCACAGGCCAACATGGTCCGATGGTCGATGGACTCCTTCTTCAGCCTGTCGGCATCCCTTACTTCCGGTGTCCACCACCGGGTTCGGGGGTTGCCGCCACGACAGGCACCAGAGACCTTGCATCCACAACTTCGAACTGCTTATATCGACAATGGAGGCAGAGAACATGGTCCACTTGGACTCAATGTCCCCAGCCTCCCTCACAGGAATCTGTGAGAAGCTCTTCCGTAGGGTGGGAGTTGAAGACCTCCCTGACAGAGGGCTCGGCCAGACGTTCCCAACAGACCCTCACAATACGTTTGGGTCTGCCAGGTCTGTCCAACTTCCTCCTCTGCCAGCGGATCCAACTCACCACCAGGTGGTGATCGGTTGACAGCTCAGCCCCTCTCTTTACCCGAGTGTCCAAGACATACGGCCGGAGATCAGATGAAACGACAACAAAGTCAATCATCGACCTCCGGCCTAGGGTGTCCTGGTGCCACGTGCACTGATGGACACCCTTATGCTTTCGAACATGGTGTTCGTTATGGACAAACTGTGACTAGCACAGAAGTCCAATAACAGAACATCGCTCCGGGGAGTCAGATCGGGGAGGCCATTCCTCCCGATCCACGCCCCTCCAGGTATCACTGTCATTGCCCACGTGAGCGTTGAAGTCCCCCAGTAGAACAATGGAGTCCCCAGTCGGAGCACTATCAAGTACCCCTCCCAGGGACTCCAAGAAGGCCGGGTACTCTGTACTGCTGTTCAGCCCGTAGGCACAAACAACAGCAAGAGACCTATCCCTGACCCGAAGGCGCAGGGAAGCGATCCTCTCGTTCACCGGGGTGAACTCCAACACATGGCGGCTGAGCTGGGGAGCTATAAGCAAGCCCACACCAGCTCGCACCGCCACTGCCCTTAGGGCAACTCCAGAGTAGTGGAGGGTCCAGCCCCTCTCAAGGAGCTGGGTTCCAGAGCCCAAGCTATGCGTGGAGGTGAGCCCGACTATCTCTAGTCCGGTACCTCTCAACCTCCCGCACGAGCTCAGGCTCCTTCCCCCCCAGCGAGGTGACATTCCATGTCCCTATTGCCAGAGTTTTGGTCCAAGGATTGGGTCAGTCCGAGGCCCCCACCATGACTGCTACCCAAACCACATTGCACCGGCCCCTCATGGACCTTCCTGCATGGTGGTGAGCCTACTGGAAGGCGGGCCCACGGAGACCCTACCAGGAGGCGTAATGCCCCATACAACATAGCTCCTAGGATCATTCGGGCACACAAACCCCTCCACCACAGTAAGGTGGCTGGCAGTTCAAGGAGGGGATAATATAATATAATATAATATAATATAATATAATATAATATAATATAATATAATATAATATAATATAATATAATATAATATAATATAATATAATAATAACCAGGTGAAACACAATTTAAAGATTTGTATAATATGTATATTTGAAGAACTGATCAAGACTGATTTATATTGTTAATCACATCTGAACTTACACAGCTTTTCTGCAGTTCCTCACAGCTGGAATCAGTCTCCGTCGTGCCTCCATTGGTGTGTTGTACTTGGTCAGGTCCAACTCATCCAGAACCTCCTCTGACATCTGCAGCATGTAGGCCAGAGCTGAGCAGTGGATCAATGAGAGTACCTTCTCTGATTTGTTCTCTGACTTCAGGAACTCTTGGATCTCCTGATGTACTGAGTGGTCGTTTATCTCCGTCAGACAGTGGAAGACGTTGATGCTTCTCTCTGGAGACGCGTCCTGTACAAATTCATCTCCTTCAGGTTGTTGATGGCTCTCTCAATGATTTCTGGACTGTTGTTTGTCTGACCGAGCAGGTCTCCCAAGAGTCTCTGGTTGGTCTCCAGAGAGAAGCCATGAAGGAAGCGAACAAACAGGTCCCAAGGTGACCATTTTTACTTTCAAGGGATTTCTGCATGGCTCTCCTCAGGAAGTCATCCAGAGATGAGTCACTACTGTATCTCCAGTCTTTATTCAGGAAATCCTCCAGTACCTTTGTGTTCTTGTTGGTGTAACAGTGGAACATGTAGAGTGCAGCCAGAAACTCCTGAATGCTCAGATGAACAAAGCAGTAGACTGTTTTCTGGAAGATCACACTCTCTCTCTTTGAAGATCTCTGTACAAACTCCTGAGTACACCGAGGCCTCTGTGACATCAAGTTCCACACTGCTCCAGGTCTTCTTGGTAGAACATGATGTTTCCTTTCTCCAGCTGTTCAAACGCCAGCCTCCCCAGCTTCAGAAGAACTTCCCTGTCAGCCTCCATCAGCTCCTGTGGACTCGTCTCATGTCCCTCATCATACTTCTGCTTCTTCCTCTTTGTCTGAACCAGCAGGAAGTGTGAGTACAGGTCAGTCAGGGTCTTGGGCAGCTCTCCTCTCTGGTCTGTAGTCAACATGTGGTCCAGAACTGTAGCAGTGATCCAGCAGAAGACTGGGATTTGACACATGATGTGGAGAGTCCTGGATGTCTTGAATGTGTGAGATGATTCTGCTGGACAGATCTTCATCACTGAATCTCCTCCTGAAGTACTCCTCCCTCTGGGCGTCAGTGAAGCCTCGTACTTCTGTTAACCTGTCCACATATTCAGGAGGGATCTGATTGGCTGCTGCAGGTCTGGAAGAAGTTATCCAGACAAGAGCCGATGGAAGCAGATTCCCCTTGATGAGGTTTGTTAACAGCACATTGACTGATGACTTCTGTGTGACATCAGACAAAACCTCACTGTTGTAGAAATCCAATGAAAGTCTGCTTTCATCCAGGCCGTCAAAGATGAACAAAAGGTTTACAGACAGCGAGCTGCTCTGCTGTGACCTTCTGTAATGTTGGATGGAAAACATGGAGCAGCATGAGAAGACTGTACTGCTCATCTTTGATCCAAGTTCAGCTCCCTGAATGAAAACAGAATCAGCAGACTGACATCTTGGTTTTCCAAACCCTCTGCCCAGTCCAGAGTGAACTTCTGCACTGAGAAGGTTTTTCCAACACCAGCGAACGCCGTTCGTCAGAACCACTCTGATGTGTTTCTGTTGGTCAGGTAAGGCTTTAAAGATGTTGTGGCACTTGATTGAGGTTTCATTGATGATCTTCATCTTGGAGGTTTTCTCAAGCTGCCTCACCTCATGTTGTGTATTAACCTCTTCACTCTGTCCCTCTGTGATGTAGAGCTCAGTGTAGATCCTGTTGAGGAGGGTTCCACTTCCTGCTTCATCAGTTCCTTCAGTCACATGTTCACATCTCCTCCTCACACTGATCTTATATTCATCTAAAACCTCCTGAAGACCACCATCTGCTGAAAGAGAAGAAAAAATGTGAGGGTAAAGACAAAAAATTGTATGGTTTTCATTGCTAATATAAAAACAATTCGTATATGAACCTATGAAGACATAAATTAGCTAAAGTCCACCTGAGTCAAGTAAAATAACACCAAAGTGATTTTTATATTTATTGTTGATTGATTATTTAAGGGAAGACAAAGTTATTTGGTGAAATTTCAGAAATGTGTTGGTGTTTGATTGACAGCAGAGGCGACAGGCTGAGCCTCAGCAGCTCTTCATCTAAATCTTCATCTTTAAACACAGAGCTTTCTCTCTGCTCATCAGCACAGACAGTGTTGATCCAGTCAGTTTAGCTACAGACGTGGCTTTGGTTTGAGTTAAGAGACCATCTCAGGTTGGTCTCTATTGACATGTTACCAATCAGAGTCACATCAGCTGGAGATGCATGAATTCATGGTTTGACACAACGAACGTGCAGAAAAACAACAAGAGACAAAGTTAACATGTTGTAAACTGCAGCGTACAAACTGAGGACAGACAGTGTTTTGTTAGCAGAGGTGGTGAAGTGACACCCTGTTTAACATCTGGAATAACCAGTGTTGATATCAGCAGGAAGGTTTTTAAACTGTTAAATGTGCTGCAGCTGATGAGCTCTTTAATTATCTACTGAAGCCTGCTAACTGATGTTAGCGGTGCACTTTTCCTCAGTGGATGTTTGTTTGGTCGCTTGTTCAACAAGTCGCTCTGCAGGATGAGACGTCTGTTTGTAAGTTAGAGAAGAAGGAGACATTGGCAGGAAAGTTAATGTGAGCTGTTGTTCACAGTCTGAGGCTCATGTTGTGTCTAAGGCTTTAAATGAACTTTAAATGTAAAGATATTTATAATGATCTTAAATGTTCATGCTATGAAACAACAAATATGTTCAAACAACAGGTCGTGTTTTCAGACATGATGACAGCAGCAGACAGATGTTCAGTCTTACTTTGTACACTGCTGGTCTGACTGGCTGTCTGCAGTCCAGCGTCTTGTTCTGGATCTTTTTCCACACTGGGGACAGGACAGGAGTCTCCTGATGAAGCAGACTGGTCCCAGTATGAGGTGATGCACTGTCTGCAGAACCAGTGTCCACAGCTGGTAGAGACTGGGATCCTTCAGGACGTCCTGACACGAAGCACAGCAGGACGGCTGCTCCTCCACAGAAACATGACTCCTCTTCCTCTCTCTGTGAAGACATTTCTTTATCACTAAAACGATTTGTTGGTTGTTGTTGAAAATATCAGATTTGTTCCGACACTGTCTGGAAGCTCAGATGGTCACAGAGAAAAGTCAAAGTGTTTTTACTTTTCTGTCTGAATTCAGGATTCAGTCTGTAATAAAAATGATTGTTTCTTTTATTTCAACTTCTTCTGCTTTCATTAACACTAATTTACTGTTTTTCCTGTCTGTCAGTCTCATTAAACATTTAGTGATCTGTTTGTAGTTTGTTATTAAGACAAACTCACAGTAAAAGTCTCCATTAAAGAGAGCTGATTAAGTCCTTTACTGTTTTAAGGTCCACTTACTAATGATTCAAAGCTTTCAGCTGGAAGCTCTCAATCATTAGTAAGTGGACCTTTGAATTTTCACAATATTTGACAAAAGTAGTGAAAACAACAAACTCAAAGCTTCAACACACAGAATCAAGATGAGCAAAGCTTTTCTACAAATGCTTTTTCACCTCATGTTGCAGAATTATGATATGAACTGATTCAAAGATGCATCTGTTAGATCAGAACAGCTGATCTGAGAAGAGTCCAAACAACAACATGTTCTGAGGACAAATATGAGAAAATGAACTTCACATTTGAAGAACTTTCTTTCAGATTCTGAATAATTTCAAAGAATTACAAGGACTTCTACATGAGGACAAAAATATATGAAGCTTTTCTTGAAGTTTAAATTCTGAAATGGAGGTTCTCTGGTGTTTTTCCACAGAAATAAAATAAGATCCATTTTAGTTTGAAACAGTATCTGAACTAATAGTTCTGCATCATGAATATAAATCTTTTAGAAGAACATTTTATCTCCATCAGGTCAGTTTACAGTAAAAACAGTCTCTTACTTTGTGTCTGATGGTCCAGGTTCATTACTGAAGTCTGGAGGATGAAACTCTTTGGACGAGTCACTCCAAGTTGTGTTTATTCATATCACATCAATCATCAATAAATTCTCTGATGACAAAATAATTCAGGAAACTCTAAATACACAAACTACTGCTGCTGTTGATAATTAGGAGGTTTGAAGTTTGTATTGGTCCTCTTAGATTACAGCCGTTCTAGCTGTTACAGAAACTCAGAGGAAGATGACAATAATGATAAAAAAACCCAGAAACAATAAAAAAAAGTAATTTTCATTTTGCACATAGCATGAGATGGAAAGAAACCAGGTTTTATAATAAAACACGTTTGTATTGATGAAACACTGAATGAGTTAGAAGCAGTTTTCTTACTTTGTGTCTGATAGGTCCAGGTTCATTACTGAAGACTGGAGGAGGATCTTTGGACCGATCACTCTTCATAGACAGACAGCTGGATCCTGCAGACTCTGATCTGTCCTCCTCTTCCTCCACACAAACACTCATCTTCTGATCTGAGGTCAGTCTGAGAGGTAAAACAGAGACACTGACTGTGAGCTCAGAACATTCAAGAAAAACAAGTTTGATTAAGAGTCAGAGATGAGACAGAGAGAAACAGGAAGTAACACACAATCTTTATCACACACACACACACACACACACACACACACACACACACACACACACACACACACACACACACACACACGCACATACACACACACACACACACACACACACACACACACACACACACACACACACACACACACAGGCAAACAGCTCTCCACCTGCTCAGCTTGTCTCTGACAGTGAAATAATAAACATGTTGGATTAATACTCACCCTGCTTCGATCTTCAGTTTTCTCCTTCTGCTCTGTCGACTCAAAATGGAGTCTGAACTGACTGAAAACTTTCATTTTCAGCTTCCTTTCCTGTTCTCATGTAACTGAATCACATGGTCAGTGACGCTCCTCCCCTTTCCATTTACAGGAAATCAGCTGAGTTTATCTGTGTGTGTGTGTGTGTGTGTGTTTGTTGTCTGTGTGTGTGTGTGTGTGTGTGTGTGTGTGTGTGTGTTGTCAATGCTCACACAGATTACACACACCGTCTGATGTGGCAGCTTGGACACCAGACACTATATAATATTACAATTACACAGAAATAAGCACTCCATTATCTGAAAAATATATATTTATGGAAATTTATGGAAATCTTTGTTATGTAACAACACTTTGATAGGTACTGCTGAACTGCTGCTCTCTACATTTGGACCAGTTCAGCCACCTCTTCCTGATATTTCCACCATGACAGGTGTAGTCATGGAAGTCATGAAGTCATGACAGTTTGAACAACACCAGGATCCTGGACCTGGAGCAGACAAGATGAATTCAGCCATCATCCATTTTATTATTCACACCTGTGCTTTTACTACTGTGACACGTCATAATGTCACCAGGAGGCCACTATTAACTTGAATCAAAATCTCCACTATCAACTATCTAATAAAGTCATAAAATGCCCCAAAAGATATTTTTAAAATGTAAAAAGGACCTCTCGTATTGTGTTGCACTGGATTGTACAGATGTATCTAACAAACTGATGACAGCTGAGCTACAGGAAGTGATCAAGAGTTCACCAACAGACTCTAAACAACAGCTTTTGTGCTACTGTGATTTACAAATGTCAAACACCACTTCATACACACACACATATCATGAGCACAAATACATAACCAGAGGGAGTATTACCTGAGCACTCAACCACATTGGTCGGGAAATAGCAGGAGTGATATGAGAAGCACAGTGAGAGAAAAGAGGCGTCACTGAACATGCCTTTAACAAAACCTAACTCAAGCCCAGAATATAATTTGAAATGTCAGCCAGCAGTATGTGAAGCTGATAAAAACATAATGTTTGATCATCTTTGTAACAGAACAGACTGTCAAAATAAAAGTAGGTCTCTAAACTTACTTTGTGTGTGTCTGTGTGTGAGTGTGTATGTGTGTCATTATTTAAACTCAGATGTGTACACACAAATTGTTTTCAGTCATATCTATTTTTTTAGGTACTTAGTAAATTAAATCAGGATAATTATAATATTGGCCCTATTAAGTCCTATATCCTTTTTTTAGCTGTATATTCATTTATTTTGTTTTATTTTTCTTTTTTCAATTTATTATGAATAAATACAGAAATTGTATTTAAATTGTAACGGTCAAGTTTTTTTTTTTTTTTGTGAGGACTATATTATAGTGTTGAAAGAAATAACAGTGAATTCTTTCATCCTCCACCACTTACAAGTTTCAGAGTGAAGTATCCAGTACTGTTTACTGGAGCTCAACATTGCTCTGCCACAGTCAATGGACTAAACCACTGAAGAAGAAAATGGACTTTAGCATGAAGATACTCAGTGTGGGGACAAGTACCGAGAACACAAACCATTCAACACCTGGTTTTAAATTCAAGTAAGGTGATGTAAATGTAAGGGTTAGGGTAAAGCTCCAGGAAATTAATGTAAGTCAACATAATGTTCTCTATGGTTGTGGATACATGACTGTGTGTGTATGTGTATATATACCTTAATGATGTTGTGGGGTTCACAAGTTGTTAGCACAGTCAGATATACATATGCTTAGTAAGAGTAACTGAGTACGGTCCCCTGGTGGCAGAGGATGGTATAGCCTCAACACACACTCCTCAATTTAAGAATTCAAACTGGGCAAAAAATGAACAGGTGTGAGCAGCCATCTTCCATGAAGGCTATCAAACTCAAAGCTAATTTTAAGATCATTAAATTTACTTCACCTGGTTAGGGTGGATCTTCCCCTCCCCATTTACAGGAAATCAGTTGTTTGTGTGTGTGTGTGTGTGTGTTTGTGTGTGACCATTAACCTAGGTCTAGGTCAGTGTGTTAATGGTGCCTTCAGGTACATCTTGAGAAATCGTACTTCCACATTTAATTGTTTGACATTTATTGAACATGCTCTTTAATCACAGACATAGCGAAAGTTTTTTTGCATGTTGGAGATAAACTTTAGAAATCTGACAGATCTGTCACATTCATCTGTATTAACAAAATTACTGGTTTTCACACAAGTATACTGGTGATCCTAATTTATTTATTTAGTAAAAGTATATAATGATGAAATGAAAGTTAATAAGATAACAAAGCAAAATGTAAAATACATATTAATGTGTAGTAGGACTGAATACACAGAAAAACGGAGAAATTGCACACCAAGTGAAAACAAGTTCAGTTGGAAAGAGATTTTACACGAAATAAATCTACATCTAAATATTGAAAAATAATTATTTTTTTAACCTTATTTGGTGGATTATATAGTTATTCTTTCTATGTACAATTAAAACAAATCCAAACAAATTTATTTTACATTCATGATGTGAATTAGGTTATAAACTAAATACATGTTTAACTATCCACTATTATGAATTTTAATGACACTATGTTTAGATGGAGGTTTATTTTGTTTTACTAGTAAGCCCATATCTAACATAATCTAACAAACATACAATGAATTGGATTCTCCTTTATCTCCTTTCACAGAGTAAGGTCACAAAGTTCTTTAGTTTTAGTTAGTTAATAGGACAGAAAAATAATCAAGACAAACAAACAAACAAAGAAATGAAAAAAGCATACAATAAAAAATAAAACTGGCACAAAGCTGGAGAAAGTCATGAAATTAATCTTCAGCTGCTTTTTAAAGGCGTCAGCAGAGACTGCAGAACATCTGTCAATATGAAGGACGTTTCTCGTTGTTGGAGCAACCACTTCAAAGGCACGATCAATTATTAATGATAATGTTGATGCAATGAAACAAATGAGAAAAAATGTAGTGATTGAGTTAATTTTTAGTTCATTTATTTGTGTGCTACAGCGCCACCTCTTGGTCATGTTAAAGTAAAATGTTTGCTGCTTTTCTTCAGCTGTAATGAGGGACAGTAGAGAGCACACTGTGACTTCTTCTCTTCAACAACTGTTTTCTTACTTTGCTGATTTGAGTAATTACATTTTTATTTCCTGTCCAAAAGAGTAAAAACTGTACATGAACCATTTAAATTTAAAACATTTCTGTTGTGATAAATCTCATTTTCAGTGTTGAAACCTCAATAAATGTCCAAGTGAAGTCATTCATGGTTTATACTGGAGGACTTCACACTGTGCAGCTGCTCCTCTCACACCTTTTTGTCATCTTCAGGCAGGTTTTCTTTCATATCCAGTTTGACATCAACTCCATCTGATGGAGGAGAAGTCAAAGAGAAAGAACAATAATGAAAACTTGAAGGGGGATAGAAAAATTAGCAGGCTAAATTATTGAATATTTCTCAAACTGATTTGAATTTACAGCTCTAACATAAAAGGAACTGAAAAATATTTTGTTGTAAATGAGGATGTGTTCATTTTAAGATGAAACTTTAATGTACAATAGTTTAATAAAAGGAGGACATAGTTTCAATACTCACATTACTCCTATTCACCGAAAACTCTCTGGGCCGTAGTCGCTGTAGAGAAGAAGACAATCCCAATAACTATGGATCCAGTTTAGCCAGCTTGAGAGTCCCAACACAAGCCAAATGATCAAATGCTTTGCATCGTATCACATCTTCACCACAAAGACTACAACTGACTGCAGAGACAAACAAACTTTTTTTCTTGAATGTAAAGTCACATATGTCTGATAAAAATGTTTAACTGACTGTAAAATGTTGATTTTCATTGTCAGGTTGCACTTTATTGTTTGTGGAAGATTGAAAGAATGCAGAGAAGAAAAGAAACAAAAGACTGATCAAAAGGAGAAACTGCACTAAATGGGTAAAATCACTGATGTGTTGTGATAGACTAGATTACTCCCAACAAAGGAACCTTGATTCGCAGCAGAGGAACCTCTGTACATTTGGCTGTGAGGGTTCTCATCCTTGTTGCTGATTGAGAAACTCCTACTGGTTGGTTTGGGTGCTCACACAGTGGAAGGTAAACTGGAGGGAAACCTCATGGGAGTAACACATTAAAGTCCCTGTGTTTTGTTAAATACTGCTGAAAAAGCACAAACAGAGTCGGAACCCCTTACTGACCTCAGAGTCTGCAGTCTACAGTGTGGACTCTCCACAAGATCAGACAGCAGCTTCACTCCTGAATCCTGCAGCTTGTTGTTAAACTCAGCTCCAGCTCTCTCAGATGGGAGGGGTTGGACTTCAGAGCTGAGGCCAGAGAAGCACAGCTGATCTCTGACAAACTGCAGAGACTCAATCTGAATAAAGAATAAATGATGTGACTTTAGAAAACAATGTTCCTGTTTGAAATCATTCAGTGTTTAATAATCTGTACAGATCTGAAGAAGGTTTAGAAAGTAGAAGTTTAGAAAATGGAAACTCCAAACACCTGAACCCAACAGGATGCAGCTTCAAAACTGTCAAATACAGAAAGTGAAAAAGAGCTCTCATTAATATTAATGACAACGTGCTGCTACTTCAATAAAGACGAAGTGACTTCACCTCTTAAACTCTGCCAGCTCCACCAGTGGCTCCATCTATACTAACTCATGTTGTGCAGACAAACACAAAGAAAAACTCACAGAAATTGACTGAAGTTTGGACTCAAGATCCCAAAGTTTCCAAAGAAACCAAATATGTCAGGATGAATTTTGGAGAAATGTGAACAAAAGACATCTATAATATTTATTTTATGAAGAATGGAGTGATAAATTTAAATCAGCTTCAGTTTAAGCTATTCAGTCAGTTTAAGGATGTTGGTAAAATGCAGGCAGAATGTTGGTAAAAGGAAAAACTGAAAACTTTTTTTTTTGTCTGATAGTTGAAATACAAATTACTGGCACTATTTATTTAGGTTTCATTATAATTAACCTAGAAACAAGACAGTGAATGTAACATTAAAATCAGGTGTTGCAGAGGTTCAGAGTGAATTATCCAGTGGAGGATTTTTCTTGTTATATTCAGGTTTTAAATGTGGAGCTCAACATTGCTCTGCCACAGTCAATGGACTAAACCACTGAAGAAGAAAATGGACTTTAGCATGAAGATACTCAGTGTGGACCAGTATAATATCAGCCTTATATCTGCAGTTGTTAGGGTCCCTGTCTGTCTCCCCTGTGTGTTTGTTCCCTGTTGCCCTAGTGTGTGCGTTTGTCTCCCTCTATCCATTTTTGTGTGTCTTGCCTGTTTCTTGCCAGGAGGTCTACAGGGTTACTTCAGGGCAGCCATCACTACACCTGGGCTGATCACCACACCAGAGTCTCATCCTGCAATCAAGCCACCCTCACTTCCAGCAGTATTTAACCACTGGATCATTCTACCATTCTCTGCCAGACTTCTCTCTTGAAAATTGGTTTGTAGCTAACAAGCTCTGTTTTTGTGCTTAGACTCCTGGTGACGTTGATCTCGCTGACCCTGGCTGCCTTGTCTACCTCCTGGCTTTGTCTCCACCTCATCAGACCTGTTAATCAACTCCGGCCTTGTCTGCCCTCTGCTTCGCACATGCCACGCCAGCTTCTTGCCACACTCTACCTGTTCTGCTCCTGCTCAGTTAGCTGAGAAACGGCCATCGGATTCTGGATTCAGACTACTGAACTGTCGGCTTTCAGAAACTGCTCTAGTGAAACCTCCATTAAACTTTCACTGTTCAATTCTACTTCTGTCTTCTGGTCAATCTTGTGTCTGCGTTTTGGGGTCCACTCCATCTCTGCCTGAAATTGTAACAGCAGTTTAATGTCACCACAACTTTCACATATTAATCTCAGCACAGAAGTAAAAAATGGTGTCTTGACCTCAGAGTCTGCAGTCTACAGTGTGGACTCTCCAGAAAACCACACAGCAGCTTCACTCCTGAATCCAGCAGCTTGTTTTCACTCAGCTCCAGCTCTCTCAGATGGGAGGGGTTGGACTTCAGAGCTGAGGCCAGAGAAGCACAGCTGATCTCTGACAAACTGCAGCCAGACTCAATCTGAATAAAGAATAAATGATGTGACTTTAGAAAACAATGTTCCTGTTTGAAATAACTTTCAGTGTTTAATAATCTGTTCAGAGCTGAAGGTTTAGAAAATGGAAACTCCAAACACCTGAACCCAACAGGATGCAGCTTCAAAACTGTTAAATACAGAAAGTGGAAAAAAAACTCATTAATATTAATGACAACGTGCTGCTACTTCAATAAAGACGAAGTGACTTCACCTCTTAAACTCTGCCAGCTCCACCAGTGGCTCCATTCAAATTTCAAATTCAAATTTATTTATTTAGAGCCCAAAATCACAAACATTGTTTGCCTCGGAGGGCTTTACAATCTGTACAGTTGTGACACCCTCTGTCCTTAGACCCTCGAACCGAGTCAGGAAAAACTTCAAAAAAAGCCTTTATGGGAAAAAGAAGAAACCTGAGGAAGAGCCACAGATGAGGGATCCCTCTCCCTGGGACGGACAGACGTGCAATAGATGCCACATGTACAGAGAACATCATCATCAGTCATATAGGGAATTATACATGCTGAGTTCCATCTATACTAACTCATGTTGTGCAGACAAACACAAAGAAAAACTCACAGAAACTGACTGAAGTTTGGACTCAAGATCCCAAAGTTTCCAAAGAAACCAAATATGACAGGATGAATTTTGGACAAATGTGAACAAAAGACATCTACAATATTTATTTTAGGAACAGAGGAGCCATAAAATCAAAGCATCTTCAGTTTAAACTATTCAGTTAGTACAAGTATCAAATAGCTTCATTAACAATGTTGGAAAAACTGAATATATTTGTTATTATCTGACAGTTGAAATTGAGATTATCTATTTTTTCATTACATTTGTGTATTTTTATGATCATTTACTGAAAATATTTGAGGTCAAAATATGATGAAAATCAGGTGTTGAAGAGGTTCAGAGTGAATTATCCAGTGGAGGATTTTTCTTGTTATATTCAGGTTTTAAATGTGGAGCTCAACATTGCTCTGCCACAGTAGATGGACTAAACCACTGAAGAAGAAAATGGACTTTAGCATGAAGATACTCAGTGTGGATCAGTATAATATCAGCCTTATGTCTGCAGTTTAGTGTCACCACAACTTTCACATCATATTAATCTCAGCACAGAAGTAAAAAATGGTGTCTGACCTCAGAGTCTGCAGTCTACAGTGTGGACTCTCCAGAAAACCACACAGCAGTTTCACTCCTGAATCCTGCAGCTTGTTGAGACTCAGCTCCAGCTCTCTCAGAATGGGAGGGGTTGGACTTCAGAGCTGAGGCCAGAGAAGCACAGCTGATCTCTGACAAACTGCAGAGATCCCTCAATCTGAATAAAGAATAAATGATGTGACTTTAGAAAACAGTGTTCCTGTTTGAAATCATTCAGTGTTTAATAATCTGTTCAGAGCTGAAGAAGGTTTAGAAAGTAGAAGTTTAGAAAATGGAAACTCCAAACACCTTGAACCCAACAGGATGCAGCTTCAAAACTGTCAAATACAGAAAGTGAAAAAGAGCTCTCATTAATATTAATGACAACGTGCTGCTACTTCAATAAAGACGAAGTGACTTCACCTCTTAAACTCTGCCAGCTCCACCAGTGGCTCCATCTATACTAACTCATGTTGTGCAGACAAACAAACACAAGAAAAACTCACAGAAACTGACTGAAGTTTGGACTCAAGATCCCAAAGTTTCCAAAGAAACCAAATATGTCAGGATGAATTTTGGAGAAATGTGAACAAAAGACATCTACAATATTTATTTTAGGAACAGAGGAGCCATGAAATCAAAGCATCTTCAGTTTAAACTATTCAGTTAGTACAAGTATCAAATAGCTTCTTAACAACGTTGGAAAAACTGAATATATTTGTTATTGTCTCATTTAATTAAAATATATGTTGGTGAATATTAGATGAAAATCAGTTGTTGAAGAGGTTCAGAGTGAATTATCCAGTGGAGGATTTTTCTTGTTATATTCAGGTTTTAGACTTAGACTTAGACTTAGACTTGACTTTATTGATCCCTTTGGGATGACTCCCTCAGGGAAATTTACGTTTCCAGCAGCATACAGGTATAGAAGCACACAGTTGAAAAATAAAACAGTAAGTACTTAAAATACAAAATATAAAGAATGGGAATAAAATACTATAAGTAAGTAAATAGAAAGAGCTGAGTATGTATGAAATAAATTATGGCAAAGTTATGGCTTTGTATAGTATAAGTATAAGTTAAGTGTTATAAATTAAAATTATTGCACATTATTGCATGGGGTTATGTGGGGAAAAGTGGTGTGTATGTAAGTGTTGTACAAAAAATGTACAATGGCTACTACCCCTGGCTGCACCCCTACTCTATGTCCTCCTCCCCCCTTGTGAGGAGTTGTAGAGTGTGATGGCATGATGGACAAAGGAGTTCTTGAGCCTGTTGGTCCTGCACTTGGGAAGGAGCAGTCTTTCACTGAACAGGCTCCTCTGGTTGCTGATGACGGTGTGCAGAGGGTGGCTGGCATTGTATGTCCATAATATCCAGAGTCCTTGCCACCGTCCAGAGAGTCCTCGACTCTGCCACCGTCACCAGCCACTGATCAGTTTATCCAGAGCCGGTCTGGATGTATGTCCAGTGGATGTGTCCCCCCAGCACACCAAAGTACCACAGTGTAGAGCCTGACACTGGCATCCACAGTTTGTGTCCTTTTTGGATCCAGTACCACAGGTAAAACATGGCAAAAGAGGACACTGGTAAAACATCTGCAGAAGTTTGCTGCAGATGTTGAAGGACCGCAGTCTCCTTAGGAAGTACATCCTGCTTTGTGTCTTCCCATACAGGTGGCTGGTGTGCAGCGTTGTCCAGTCCAGTTTAGTTTATTGTCCATCCATAGCCCGAGGTATCTGGTAGAGTCCACTGTCCTCCACCTCAGCCTCCAGGACTGACTGCTCCTCCCAAAGTCGAGCTCCCAACCCAGCTCCTTGGTGGACCTCCCAAAGTAGCTGTTTAGAGCTGTTAGCTGTAGGTGGTTAGTGTGGCACCATGCGCAGCCCCTACCCCTACCAGTCTCCGATACTCCTCCTCTCTGTCATCCCTGATGCACCCAACGATGGCTGTCGTGTCCATCAGCGTATTTCTGAATATGACACAGCTCCGAGTTGTAGCTGAGGTGTACAGGGTGAAGAGAAGAGGGCAGGGTGAGAGAGAGGGCCAGCACTGTGCCCTGGGGGGCTCCAGTGCTGCTGACCACCGTGTCAGGACGTGATGTCCTTCAGCCCGACATACTGTGGTGGTCTGCCAGTGAGGTAATCGGAGATCCAGTCCATCAGCTGGGGGTCCACTCCCATCCTGCTCAGTTTGTCCCGGAAGCAGAGGGGCTGGATGGTATTGAAGGCACTGAAGACTGAAGAGAAGTCCAAAAAAAAGAAAAGAATCCTCACTGTGCCGCTTCCCTTATCCAGATGGGAGTGGGCTCGATGGAGCAGGTAGAGGATGGCATCCTCCACACCAACACCTGGTTGTTGGTAGGCGAACTGCAGGCGATCCTGGGCGTGTTGCACCTGGGGTCTGAGGAGGCTGAGGAAGAGCCGCTCCAACGTCTTCATCAGATGTGAAGTGAGTGCCACTGGTCGGAAGTCATTCAGCTCGCTGGGCCGGTTCTTCTTCGGAACTGGAACGATGCGGGATGTCTTCCAGAGGGTGGGCACTCTCCCAATCTGCAGGCTGAGGTTGAAGATCCGTTGTAGTGGTTCCCCCAGTTCTGCTGCGCAGGTCTTCAGTAGTAGTCTTGGACACACACACTGGGCCTGCGGCTATTCCTGGGTGGGAGGCTTCCTCAGCTGTCCTCTGACCTGGTCCTGGTTATGTGGTGATGAGTGGCGATTGTGTTGATGTGGGGGAGGAGGAGGGTGGTGTTGTGGTGTCTGGGGGAGGTGTGTGGAGGGGAGAGGGTGGGGTGGCTGTGGTGAGGGCGGGGGTGGGGGGGCAGGCGGGGTGGTCATGAACCTCTTGAAGAAGTCATTCAGTTTGTTTGCCCTCTCCATTGTCCCCCCTACGGCTTTGGTCTTTGTGTTGAGACCTGTGATGGTCTTCCCAGACCTCCCAGTCCTCATGTTGCTGCCCACTTTCACACCTTCCCAGCTGTCCCTGCTTCCTTCAAGCTGTTCCTTGGCTTGTTCCTTCCACTGGTTGAAGTGTTTCCCTGCTTGAAGTTCCTTCTTCTTGTTTGCCCTCTCCATTGTCCCCTGGTTTATGGCTCTGGTCTTTGTGTTGAGACCTGTGAGTCTCCTTACACCTTCCCGTCCCTCATGTTAGCTTCTGCTCCACCTTTCTCCTGTAGCTGTACCATGGCTTCCTTCACACAGTTCATTCTTTCAATCCTGCTGTCAGGTGCTAGAGCAGTGCAGTCTTGTTGAGGGACAGTCATTGACTTCCGTCAGACCCAGGCTTGTGTATATTGTAGCGGACAGTCTTGACAGGGGAGACCACGTCCGCGCAGAAGTTCACCACAGGTAATAAGTCAGACAGGTTCATCCCCTCTATGTCCTCAACCAGCGGGTTCAACAGCACATCCCAGACTGTGGTGTTAAAGCAGTCTCTCAAGGCACTTTCTTTCTCAGGGGACCATCTCCTGACTGATCTTGTTGTCACCGGTTGCTTTTGGACCAGGGGGGTATACAGTGGCTGTAGGTGGACCAGGTTGTGAGTGATCAGACTTCCCAGTAGTGGGGGGAGGGGAGTCAGATCTGTATGCATCCCGTCCCGTAACATACAGCAGATAACAGTTGTGCTGAGCAGATCAATTGTTTCCTGGCAGTTGGACAGTTACAACCTCTGGTCGGACAGTCTACAACCTCCCATTAATGAAACAGACAAAGAGAGTCCAAAGTAGCATGGTTAAAGTCCCCACAGATGATCATGTGGCTGCGTCCGCTCTCGGAGACCGTGCTAGGAACACAGAGGTGATCACGTTTCTCACAAAATGGCTGTCGTCCGCTCTCGGAGGAGATGTAAACACAGCGGTGATCACGTGACTGAACCCCCTCGAGATAATGAGTGAGTCAGCACCTTTGCTTTTCCCGAGGTCGCCTCTTCACACCAGTGTCTCTGTCCCCCAGATATTTCTCTCACAGCGGTTGTTGACATACATGTGAGTCCCCCACCTTTGCTTTTCCAGCAGCCTCCACGTCCAGCATTAGCATCTGGTACTAGGTGAATCCCAGTTCAGCTAGGTGGTTCATGTCTCCGTAAGCTGCTCTCCCGGTATGAACAAGCTGCTCTCCCAGATCCGCTGGTTGTTCAGTGCGGACAGCTCGTCTATCTTGTTCGGCAGCAGCGAGTTCACATTCCCCATGATGACGGAGGGAATCGATGGTTTGTAGCGTTCGATGCTTAGCTCATGTAGCCCTGGGTCCCTCTCTCAGCTCCGCCGGAGTTCGTATTCGTATCCCAGTTCGTCCTTTGTTCAGAGCAGTTCCTCCCGTGAATAAGTTGGCTCTTAGGTTTAGCTTAGCCCCGGCCTTGCAGCCCCGGGGTCTCCTCCTCAGCTCCGCCGGGATGGCGTGTCGTATCCCGGTTCGTCCCTTTGTTCGCAGAGCCAGCAGTTCCTCCTGTGAATAAGAGGAAACTGGCTCTTGGTTGCATATTAAAGTTGAAAATATCCATTTGTATATAAAACACACAATCTCTTCACAAGAAGAGTAAAGAAGAAGAAGTAAAAAAAACTGGTTAAAAAAAGCTGAGAGCTGAAACTGGAGAGCTCTCACACAGCGCCAGAGGCAGCCGTCTCACACAGCGCCAACTACTGGAGCGCCAGGCAGCCGTTGGTCTCACACAGCCACAGTCAATGGACTAAACCACCGAAGAAGAAAATCAACATTGGTCTGCCACTTTAGAAGAAAATGGACTTTAGCATGAAGATACTCAGTGTGGATCAGTATAATATCAGCCTTATGTCTGCAGTTTAGTGTCACCACAACTTTCACATCATATTAATCTCAGCACAGAAGTAAAAAATGGTGTCTGACCTCAGAGTCTGCAGTCTACAGTGTGGACTCTCCAGAAGACCACACAGCAGCTTCCAGCAGCTTCAGAATCAGCAGGTTGTCACTCCTGAATCCTGAGGCAGCTTGTTGTCTCTCAGCTCCAGCTCTCTCAGATGGGATGGGACTTCAGAGCTGAGGCCAGTGAAGCACAGCTGATCTCTGACAACCTACAGTCAATGAGGCCAGTGAAAAAAAGATGTAGATAAAAATAATTTATTATCCAAACAGATGTGAGAATGTGTGTGTTTTTCCTGAAGAACCAAGGTCAACACGATCAGACATTATTTGTGAAAACACATGGAAATCTAAAGAAAATCAATAATTTTTTCTTCAGGAAAATAACCATATCAATTTAAAACAAATACTAGTTCAGAGAAGATTTTCTCTCTTTACAGATGTCACTATTTACCAAAATTAACATTAATTTGATTTAATGTTCAAGAGTGGACATTTTCCTAAGAATTTCAACATTACTTTGTGGCTGCACAACTGAAATCAAAGAAAATCAATAATTTAGTTTAACAATTCATGGAAAATAAGCCATGTATTTAAGTCAATCAAAGTACTTCAGAGAACAGATTGAATTCAGAGTCTTTACAGATGTTAAATTACCAGCACAATTAAGATCTACAATTTGTAACAGAGAGTCAGTGAACTGACCTCAGAGTCTGCAAGAGCTCTACAGTGTGGAATCTCCAGAAAACCACACAGCAGCTTCACTCCTGAATCCTGAGCTTGTTGTAACTCACTCCAGCTTCTCTAGGAGGTACCTGAATTGCAGCTTGTTGAGGGTGCCGAGCCAGCTTCTCTGATCAAGGGGTTGACTTCCTCAATCTGAGCTGAGGCCAGAGAAGAACAGCTAAAGAGTTCCTCATCTGAATAAAGAATCAGTGATGTAGATAAAAATCAATTTATAATCCAGTCGGATGTGTACAAGTTTTAAAGCATTACAAATTGATGATCAATGAACTTTTCCATAAATTGAGTAGAGAGACTTTGTCATTGTGTTATTGTGGATCATCATCATGTCAGCCTTCTACAGACATCATCCAAATGTCACCACAACATTCACACACCGATTCATGTCAGCACAGATTAATAACAAGCTGCTGATCTCAGTCAAGTCTGGAATAGATCCACAGAGGACGCCATTTCTTCTGTGGTCCACACAGCCCTCACCCACTTAGAGAACAAAGACTCTTATGTCCGCCTGCTCTTTGTGGATTTCACCTCAGCGTTCAACACAATCATACCGCAGACCCTGGTCCAGAAACTCACAACACTTGGACTGAGCCTCACCCTGTGTAACTGGGTCCTGGACTTTCTGACAGACAGACCGCAGTCTGTGAGGATCCATGACTTCTCCTCCTCCTCCATCACCCTCAGCACCGGCTCCCCCCAGGGCTGTGTGCTGAGCCCCCTCCTGTTCACCCTGCTCACATACGACTGCTCAGCAATACATCCGAAGCTGTCTGATCGTGAAGTTCGCGGATGACACAGCTGTGGTGGGACGGATCGCTAACAACGACGAGTCCGACTACAGGCAGGAGGTGGAACACCTGGAGGGTTGGTGCAGACAAAACAACCTCTGCATCAACGTGAAGAAGACCAAGGAGATGATCGTGGACTTCAGAAGGGGCAGACACCTCCCCTCTCCCCTGTACATCGGAGGGACTGCGGTGGAAGTGGTCTCCAGCTTCAGGTACCTGGGCGTACACATCTCTGACGACCTCACCTGGAGCAAGAACACTTCCTGTCTGATTAGGAAGGCACATCAGCGCCTCTACTTCCTCAGGAGGCTGAGGCGCGCCGGGCTGGGGAGCTCAGTTCCTGACCTCCTTCTACAGATGTGTGGTGGAGAGCGTCCTGTCCTCCTGCATCATCGTGTGGCACGGCAGCTGCTCGGCGGCAGAGAAGAAGGCTCTGCAGAGGGTGGTGAAGGCTGCACAGAGGACTGTGGGACGCAGTCTACCCACCACCACAGACATCTACACCTCCAGATGCAGGAAACGGGCCTCCTGCATCATGAAGGACCCCAATGCACACGCACTGTTTGTCCCCCTCCCCTCAGGCAGGAGGCTGCGGAGCATTAAGAGCAGGACCACCAGACTGAGGAACAGCTTCTTCCCGGAAGCTGTGAAGACTGCTGAACTCTGGAGGACCCCTGTAGCCCCTGCTGCCACCCCCCACCGCTTATTCTACCTTGTTTATTTTGTACTATTCTACTTTTTTATACTACTTATATCCTTACTTATCCTACTTACTTATTGGGCACTTGCACCGGGACCAGGGTAGATAATCTCGTTCCATCCCATGTTTAACTTGTGTTGGAATGACAATAAACAATCCTTGAATCCTTGAATCCTTGAATTGGAGGAGAAATATCAAATCACACATGTTGGACTAAAAACGGTTCATTATTTCATTTATTACATACGTAACCTTCTTCTGAATTTTTATTCCTCCAAAATGTCATGCCACAAGTCATATGTACATTAAAGATTTTTTGGTGGCAGTAATCATTCTTCCTGTCCATACTGTGTGAGTGTGAAGTGCTCCCTTCCTAACACAACTACACTGTAAGAAATGACTTTATAAGTTACGCTGCTACGAAGCTTCAGCAGTCTGAAGTCATCAAATCAAGTGGGTGTCTACTAAATTCACAGGCTCTTTAGGATGAAATTCCCTCATTAAGTTGCTATTCCTTCACTGCAGCTCAACAAGGAGACAATGTCAAACACTAAATATTTACTTGATTTCTTTAGATCATGACATAATTACAGTCTTTTTTCTCCTCCAGCTTATTTTTTCAAATCCTCAAACAGACCTTGAATCCTGCTTTATTGTGACGTGTTAGACTGCTGTTTATTACTCTTAGCTCTGGTTTAATACACACCACAGCAGCTGTGTGGGTTGACTCTGTATCAGCCACATCAGCTTCTGATACCATGAAGATCATCACAGTTCCTTACTTCACCTTTTCTGACCGTTGCATTCATGTATCATTTTTTCTTTATCTAACCTGTGTTTCTCTCTGTTTAAACAGAAACTCAAACACTCTGCAGCCTGTTTTAACTCATCAGATCTTCAACAACCTCCTTCATATCTTCATCAGTACTGACATCATTTCCACTGACTGATGGACCACAATGTGAGTCTGTGGAAGCTGAAGCTGAAAAACTGTCGTGTCAAAAATTTTTCTACTTTTTGTTACTCTACCAGTTGTTCAACCATTTGGAAAGACAGAACATTTCTTCAAATCTGTGCTCAGACAATTCCTGAAATTTTATTAATCAAAAATTTTAAACATCAGTCAAAGATTTAAATTGAATAAAAAAAAAAAAACTACATAATGTACAGTCAGTGAACTGACCTCAGAGTCTCCAGTCTACAGTTTGGACTCTTCCAGTCCAGCAGACAGCAGCTTCACTCCTGAATCCTGCAGGTTGTTGTCACTCAGGTCCAGCTCTCTCAGATGGGAGGGGTTGGACTTCAGAGCTGAGACCACAACTTCACAGTGAGTCTCTGAGAGTCGACAGCCAGAAAGTCTGTCATAATAGATAAATTACAAAATATGTTATCATGAAAGATGAAACTTTTTACTTCATGCATTTGATGTCAAAACAGTTTAACATTCCCTGTTTAGATGACCCTTTGATTTTCACATCAGTGGTTCATCTAATCTTATGTCACTGTGTTCGAACCCTCTTGTTGTGAACTGACGGTGCTCACCACTGCACCTACTCCAAAAGTTATATACCCGATTTAAAGACTACTGTGAGTACTACTACTACTTCTACCTGAAAATACTCAATTTCCTCCTGGAAATCTTATATATGGTCATATTTTTGTTCATTCATTCTGTACACTTGACATTTATTTAATGGTTTGCTCTTTTTTTTTTCCCGTAAAAGGATTTTGTTGGGCAGAGTTTGTCTTCATCCAAATCAAGGGTCTAAAGACAGAGGGTTTTGTATGCTGACAGTAAAGACACCTTGCAGAACTTTCTCAGGTAATAATAACTGATAACTGTAAGATACTGCTATATGTTGTAATTTAAACAGATAAAACTAGAAAATCACAACCTTTAAAGTCCTTCATTTGTTTTATCAGGGTTGCATGTCTGCCTCCACCACCCAAAGGAAGACAAATAGAAGAAAAATCTGTAGAAATGTGACAAATATTAGAAATAAATAGAATAACTGTGTTCATTAAAGTTGGGCAAGGCAACACTGGAGAAACCAGCAACAGTAAACTAGATTTTGAAACCAGCCCCTCCCTTCAGGTCTCCCTCCAAAGCCACTCCCCCAAAACACATGAACATACACTGCCTGACTACTGCTGGAGGACGAGTCCACGAGAGAGCGTTGGAGAGAGGAGCACAGCACATCGTTACCATCACTAATTATATCCACCTGGCTCATGTCTCATTCATCTTTAAAAACACCTAACATTAATTATAATGAACATAAACAACCATCGTGGCTGTTATTAGTTCTCACAGCGTCACTTTTCAGACACTTCACTTCCCTCAGTTCTCACCATCGTTGAAAAGTCGTACTGGTGTTGACTCTGGTTTGACCTCTTGCTTCATCTAATTTCTTTTTGGTTGTAGCCTTTCCTAATTCTGTGCTTTCTTTCTCTGCCAGTCTTATAGAACCAGTTTGCTAGCTTTAGCGACCTAGCCTTGTAAAAGACTCTGTTTGTGCACAATAAACACACACAGGCAGACAGGAAACTGGGCAGGTAGGCCAGCAAATCATTATTGCAGGCCTGTGACAGTTACAGATACAGTAATTTTCTTTTTTGTGAAAAAGGATTTAATTTATTGATTGCTGTTGGGATGTAAAAGTAATTTTAAAACATAACATGCTTCTAAAATCAATAGCCTACCTTAGCTGTAATTTTACAGGTATACATAATCCTCTGAAAATACAGCTGATAATATAATATAATATAATATAATATAATATAATATAATATAATATAATATAATATAATATAATATAATATAATAATAACCAGGTGAAACACAATTTAAAGATTTTTAAAATATGTATATTTTGTATATTTGAAGAACTAAACTACTGATCTACACTGATTTATATTGTTAATCACATCTGGACTTACAGAGCCTTTCTGCAGTTCCTCACAGCTGGAATCAGTCTCTGTCGTGCCTCGATCTGGTGTGTTGTACTTGGTCAGGTCCAACTCATCCAGAACCTCCTCTGACATCTGCAGCATGTAGGCCAGAGCTGAGCAGTGGATCTCAGAGAGTTTCTTCTCTGATCTTGTTCTCTGACTTCAGGAACTCTTGGATCTCCTGATGTACTGAGTGGTCGTTTATTTCTGTCAGACAGTGGAAGACGTTGATGCTTCTCTCTGGAGAGATCTTATCACTGTTCATCTCCTTCAGGTTGTTGATGGCTCTCTGGATGATTTCTGGACTGTTGTCTGTCTGACCCAGCAGGCCTCTTAAGAGTCTCTGGTTGGTCTCCAGAGAGAGGCCATGAAGGAAGCGAACAAACAGGTCAAGGTGACCATTTTCACTTTTAAGGGATTTCTGCATGGCTCTCCTCAGGAAGTTATCCAGAGATGAGTCACTACTGTATCTTGAGTATCTCCAGTCTTTCTCCTGGAAATCCTCCAGTACCTTTGTGTTCTTGTTGGTGTAACAGTGGAACATGTAGACTGCAGCCAGAAACTCCTGAATGCTCAGATGAACAAAGCAGTAGACTGTTTTCTGGAAGATCACACACTCTCTTTTGAAGATCTCTGTACAAACTCCTGAGTACACCGAGGCCTCTGTGACATCAAGTCCACACTGCTCCAGGTCTTCTTGGTAGAACATGATGTTTCCTTTCTCCAGATGTTCAAACGCCAGCCTCCCCAGCTTCAGAAGAACTTCCCTGTCAGCCTCCATCAGCTCCTGTGGACTCGTCTCATGTCCCTCATCATACTTCTGCTTCTTCCTCTTTGTCTGAACCAGCAGGAAGTGTGAGTACAGGTCAGTCAGGGTCTTGGGCAGCTCTCCTCTCTGGTCTGTAGTCAACATGTGGTCCAGAACTGTAGCAGTGATCCAGCAGAAGACTGGGATTTGACACATGATGTGGAGAGTCCTGGATGTCTTGATGTGTGAGATGATTCTGCTGGACAGATCTTCATCACTGAATCTCCTCCTGAAGTACTCCTCCTTCTGGGCGTCAGTGAAGCCTTGTACTTCTGTTAACCTGTCCACATATTCAGGAGGGATCTGATTGGCTGCTGCAGGTCGGGAAGTTATCCAGACGAGAGCCGAGGGAAGCAGATTCCCCTTGATGAGGTTTGTTAACAGCACATTGACTGATGACTTCTGTGTGACATCAGACAAAACCTCTCTGTTGTAGAAATCCAATGAAAGTCTGCTTTCATCCAGGCCGTCAAAGATGAACAAAAGTTTACAGACAGCGAGCTGCTCTGCTGTGACCTTCTGTAATGTTGGATGGAAAACATGGAGCAGCATGAGAAGACTGTACTGCTCATCTTTGATCAAGTTCAGCTCCCTGAATGAAAACAGGATCAGCAGACTGACATCTTGGTTTTCCAAACCCTCTGCCCAGTCCAGAGTGAACTTCTGCACTGAGAAGGTTTTTCCAACACCAGCGACGCCGTTCGTCAGAACCACTCTGATGTGTTTCTGTTGGTCAGATAAGGCCTTTAAAGATGTCGTGGCACTTGATTGGAGTTTCATGGAGGGTCTTCATCTTGGAAGTTTTCTCAAGCTGCCTCACCTCATGTTGTGTATTAACCTCTTCACTCTGTCCCTCTGTGATGTAGAGCTCAGTGTAGATCCTGTTGAGGAGACTTCCACTTCCTGCTTCATCAGTTCCTTCAGTCACATGTTCACATCTCCTCTTCAGACTGATCGTTATATTCATCTAAAACCTCCTGAAGACCACTATCTGCTGAAAGAGAAGAAAAAATGTGAGGGTAAAGACAAAAAATTGTATGGTTTTCATTGCTAACATAAAAACAATTCTTATATGAACCTATGAAGACATCAATTTCATAAAGTCCACCTGAATCAAGTAAAAAAGCATCAAAGTGATTTTTACATTTATTGTTGATATTTTTTATTATTTAAGGGAAGACAAAGTTATTTGGTGAAATTTCAGAAATGTGTTGGTGTTTGATTGACAGCAGAGGCGACAGGCTGAGCCTCAGCAGCTCTTCATCTAAATCTTCATCTTTAAACACAGAGCTTTCTCTCTGCTCATCAGCACAGACAGTGTTGATCCAGTCAGTTTAGCTACAGACGTGGCTTTGGTTTGAGTTAAGAGATCATCTCAGGTTGGTTTCTATTGACATGTTACCAGTCAGAGCCACATCAGCCGGAGATGCATGAATTCATGGTTTGACACAACAACGTGCAGAAAAACAACAAAAGACAAAGTTAACATGTTATAAACTGCAGCGTACAAACGAAGGACAGACAGTGTTTTATTAGCAGAGGTGGTGAAGTGAGCACCTAGTTTAACATCTGGAATAACCAGTGTTGATATCAGCAGGAAGGTTTTTAAACTGTTAAATGTGCTGCAGCTTATGAGCTCTTTAATTATCTACTGAAGCCTGCTAACTGATGTTAGCGGTGCACTTTTCCTCAGTGGATGTTTGTTTGCTCGCTTGTTCAACAAGTCGCTCTGCAGGATGAGACGTCTGTTTGTAAGTTAGAGAAGAAGGAGACGTTGGCAGGAAAGTTAATGTGAGCTGTTGTTCACAGTCTGAGGCTCATGTTGTGTCTAAGGCTTTAAATGAACTTTAAATTTAAAGATATTTATAATGATCTTAAATGTTCGTGCTGTATGAAACAACAAATGTGTTCAAACAACAGGTCGTTGTTTTCAGACATGATGACAGCAGCAGACAGATGTTCAGTCTTACTTTGTACACTGCTGGTCTGACTGGCTGTCTGCAGTCCAGCTCTTGTTCTGGATCTTTCTCCACACTGGGGACAGGAGGAGTCTCCTGATGAAGCAGACTGGTCCCAGTATGAGGTGATGCACTGTCTGCAGAACCAGTGTCCACAGCTGGTAGAGACTGGATCCTTCAGGACGTCCTGACACGAAGCACAGCAGGACGGCTGCTCCTTCACAGAAACATGACTCCTCTTCCTCTTTCTGTGAAGACATTTCTTTATCACTAAAATGATTTGTTGGTTGTTGTTTAAAATATCAGATTTGTCCACACTGTCTGGAAGCTCAGATGGTCACAGAGAAAAGTCAAAGTGTTTTTACTTTTCTGTCTGAATTCAGGATTCAGTCTGTAATAAAAATGATTGTTTCTTTTATTTCAGTCTTATTAAACATTTAGTGATCTGCTTGTAGTTTGTTATTAAGACAAACTCACAGTAAAAGTCTCCATTAAAGAGAGCTCATTAAGTCCTTTATTGTTTTAAGGTCCACTTACTAATGATTCAAAGCTTTCAGCTGGAAGCTCTCAATCTTTAGTAAGTGGACCTTTGAATTTTCACAATATTTGACAAAAGTAGTGAAAAGAACAAACTCAAAGCTTCAACACACAGAATCAAGATGAGCAAAGCTTTTCTACAAATGCTTTTTCACCTCATGTTGCAGAATTATGATATGAACTGATTCAAGATGCATCGTTAGATGAGAACAGCTGATCTGAGAAGAGCCAAACAACAACATGTTCTGAGGACAAATATGAGAAAATGAACTTCACATTTGAAGAACTTTCTTTCAGATTCTGAATAATTTCAAAGAATTACAATGACTTCTACATGAGGACAAAAATATATGAAGTTTTTCTTGAAGTTTAAATTCTGAAATGGAGGTTCTCTGGTGTTTTTCCACAGAAATAAAATAAGATCCATTTTAGTTTGAAACAGTATCTGAACTAATAGTTCTGCATCATGAATATAAATCTTTTAGCAAGAACATTTTATCTCCATCAGGTCAGTTTACAGTTAAAAACAGTCTCTTACTTTGTGTCTGATGGTCCAGGTTCATTACTGAAGTGTGGAGGAAAATCTTTGGACAGATCACTCTTCATAGACAGACAGCTGGATCCTGGAGACTCTGATCTGTCCTCCTCTTCCTCCACACAAACACTCATCTTCTGATCTGAGGTCAGTCTGAGAGGTAAAACAGAGACACTGACTGTGAGCTCAGAACATTCAAGAAAAACAAGTTTGATTAAGAGTCAGAGATGAGACAGAGAGAACAGGAAGTAACACACAATCTTATCTCTCACACACACACACACACACACACATACACACACACACACACACACACACAGTATACATTATAATAAAGCAGCAGCTCTCCACCTGCTCAGCTTGTTTTCTTGAGTTATTGCAGGTTTCATGTGAATTATTCAGCCAATCACCACTTTGTGTCCACAGATGAATCAAAGTGTTGAGTTCAGTCTAACATTTCTCTCCTCGACAGTCCTCAGGAAGAAAACTGACTCAGAGACTCTGACAGTGAAATAATAAACATGTTGGATTAATACTCACCCTGCTTCGATCTTCAGTTTTCTCCTTCTGCTCTGTCGACTCAAAATGGAGTCTGAACTGACTCAAAACTTTCAGTTTCGTCCCTTTTCTCACTTAACAGGATTACCTGGTTAGTTTGGTTCCTCCCCTTTCCAGTTACAAGAAATCAGAGTTCATCTGAGTGTGTGTGTGTGTGTGTGTTTGCAGTGGTGCTCACACAGATCAGCTGTTTATTATGATGTGTTGATGAGCGTCTCTTGGCCTGAACAGTTTGAATTAAAATGAGTTTTTGGTCTGAATGTTGGGATGTTTTCTCATCTTTTCTTTAAATGATGCTAATTCATTCATTCATTATCTATACCTGCCTTATCCTGACACGCAGGGTCGCAGGGTGTGCTGGAGCCTATCTCAGCTATTTTTTGGCGAGAGGCGGGGTAATACACTACACTTGACTGGACGCCAGTCAGTCACAGGGCTGACATAGAAAGACAGACAAACCACTCACACTCACATTCACACCTAGGGGCAATTTAGAGTTGCCAATTAACCTGCATGTCTTTGGATTGTGGGAGGAAGCTGGAGTACTCAGAGAGAACCCACGTAAACACTACGCCGCCTAAATGATGCTAATGATTATTGTTAATTGTTTAAAACCAAAGTACTTTTTTCCTTGATAGTTTCTTTTTCAAAGTAAAGGAAATAAAAACCTCATCTCCTTCATGTTTCACTGGATCTGGAGCTTTCTGGGGGGCAGTAACACTGATATAAAAAAATGTCCCAAAAGGGATTAATAAAGTAATTCTTCCTTGTCTTTTTCTTCTGAACATCTTAAACTTCATGACTAAAAAAGAGTAGGAGAAACTCAAGAAATTCAAAGAGAAACTGTTCCTCCATTTTTATTCAGCCGTCATTAAAAGTCTCATCTCTTTCTCTGTAACAGTCTGGTGAGACAGCTCAGACAGCAGACACTACGTATTACCATTACACAGGAATAAACATCCTATTATCTGAAAAACATATACCTGGAAAACTACGTTTCTTCAACAACACTTGTGGCTGTGATGAAAGTATTTCAAGAATCTTTACAGACTCTTCTGAACATCTGGATGAAAAATGATTCTGTCTGCTATTATTATTAATATTAAGATTGTAAAAAGTTCTTCATGCAGTCATTAAAATGAGCTTTAAAAAGTATTAAAATGTCAAATAATGCTGTGTGCATAATACATCACATCATCATTTTACATTTTAAACAGTTTATGATCTACAGCTACAGAAAAATATAGACCACCACAGAATATGTAAAGGAATCAGCTGGAATCAGTTGTGACTCAGTTGTGAACACAAAAACCAGTTTTACAGAGACAGTTTAAATCTCCTGTGTGACCTCTGACCTCTGGATGTTCACAGTGAGGTTGAGCCAAACGTGAAATTGAACCAGCAGACTTCTCTGTTTCTGTGTTTGCAGAGACGAGACCCGAGAGGCTCTGCTCAGCTGGAGCAAACACGATGACGAGGCAGAGCGCTTCTGTGTGGTTGATGGTAATATTCAATCATATCTATTATATAATCAATAATATTGAGTCCTGCAGCTGAGCAAATGAACCAACAAACAACAACAAACAAACTTTTATGTATTTTGATGATCAACACTTCAGCACACTTTGTCATATCTCATATGGAGGTTCTCTGGTGTTTTGCGACAGAAATAAAATAAGATCCATTTTAGTTTGAAACAGTATCTGAACTAATAGTTCTGCGTCATCATGAATATAAATCTTTTAGCAGAACATTTTATCTCCATCAGGTCAGTTTACAGTAAAAACAGTCTCTTACTTTGTGTCTGATGGTCCAGGTTCATTACTGAACTCTAAAGGAGGAGCTCTTTGGACCGATCACTCTTCAGAGACAGACAGCTGGATCCTGCAGACTCTGATCTGTCCTCCTCTTCCTCCACACAAACACTCATCTTCTGATCTGAGGTCAGTCTGAGAGGTAAAACAGAGACACTGACTGTGAGCTCAGAACATTCAAGAAAAACAAGTTTGATTAAGAGTCAGAGATGAGACAGAGAGAACAGGAAGTAACACACAATCTTTATCATCACACACACACACACACACACACACACACACACACACAGTATACATTATAATAAAGCAGCTCTCCACCTGCTCAGCTTGTTTTCTTGAGTTATTGCAGGTTTCATGTGAATTATTCAGCCAATCACCACTTTGTGTCCACAGATGAATCAAAGTGTTGAGTTCAGTCTAACATTTCTCTCCTCGACAGTCCTCAGGAAGAAAACTGACTCAGAGACTCTGACAGTGAAATAATAAACATGTTGGATTAATACTCACCCTGCTTCGATCTTCAGTTTTCTCCTTCTGCTCTGTCGACTCAAAATGGAGTCTGAAACTGACTGAACACTTTCAGGTTTCCTCCCTATTTCTCACTTAACTGGATAACCTGGTTAGTTTGGTTCCTCCCCTTTCCAGTTACAAGAATTCAGAGTTCATCTGAGTGTGTGTGTGTTTGTGTGTGTGTGTGTATGTATGTGTGTGTTTGTGGTGCTCACACAGATCAGCTGTTTATCATGATGTGTTTATGAGCGTCTCTTGGCCTGAACACTTTGAAAACAACAACAAACAAACTTTTATGTATTTTGATGATCAACACTTCAGCACACTTTGTCATATCCCAGATGTAAAAGTACAGGTAAGAACCACAGACTGTGTATGAGGATGGACGACACGACAGCTCCCCAAAAGTGAAGCCAAAACATCTGGATCGCCCCCTGGTGGCTGGCTGCAGTACAGGCCCCCTCCATGTTAGCAGATGGGACAAACCAACAACACCATAATAGTCAATTTTACGTAGTTCTTGTCATCATCAAGTACAGCAGGAGGAGGTCTTTACTACTACTACAACTTTAGAAGGTTATTTTAACAGCACACATGTCTGCTAACTGTTTTCTTTGGTTCAGACCAAACTTTGTTGACAAGAAGATGTTGTAAGTGACTTCCAGCTGACTGAAGTGTTGCTGTTTCTCAGACGAGGAGTCACCAGACTCCCAGTATGTGGACCTGCTGCTGAACCCGGAGCGCTTCACGGGCTACAGAGGACCAGAGGCCTGGCAGATCTGGAATAGCATCTATGAGGAGAACTGAGTGAGTGTACAGTCATGCCCGTGGCTCTGTGAGGCAGTTTGTGTTTGTGTCAGTAAATCACTCTGTAACTGCTCTCCTCTTATACCCCCCCTCCTCCAAAGACCATACACTATCCGGCGACCACCAATTCCCAACTCGTTCCACAGCGGCTCAGGAAGTGAAGGTAGGAGGTCTTTATTGATACATCGCACCACGATTCACTTCATTTGGACTGTCGGTGAGCTCTGCGTATCATCAAACAACCACTTTGGCTTTATTTATTCACAGCAAAGACCTTCTACAGCTGGCTGGAGGGTAAGCTGACGTTTCATCTGAAGATAATCGATGAAGAGAAATGCTGCTGTGGAGTGTCGTCCATTTTTTTCTGTCTCTCTCTCTGTCAGGTCAGTGTGTAGAGAAGAGGGCTTTCTACCGGCTCATCTCTGGCCTCCATGCCAGCATCAACATACACCTGAGCACCAGATACCTGTTAGATGGTGAGACACAGCAACACTTCCAGGAACTCTCTGCGACTCTTTCAGCCGTTTATTCACCTCCATTTTCTTTGTCTCTTGTTTGTATGTAGATTGTAGCTTCATATTTGGCACACAGATATGAGAGTGGAGTGAATCGAAGAAGCGTATTTCCTAAACTGTCAAATTCTAACTCTCCCATCTCAACAGTGTCTTTCCTCAGCTTTGTTCTCAGTAACTCCTCACCATCCCTCTCTCGGTTCACCCCTTCTTTTCCTCAGACAGCTGGTTTCAGAAGAAGTGGGGTCACAACGTGTCAGAGTTCAGACAACGTTTTGACGCCGAGCTGACGGCCATGCGAAGGGCCCAAGAGGCTCCACAACCTCTACTTCCTTTACCTGATATAGAGCTGCGAGCGCTGGCCAAAGCGCTGCCGTTCTTCCAGCAATTCATTTTAGTGTCGAGCTGCAACAATTGACCATTTAATTGATTAATTTTTAAATATTAAGTGAATTACCAACTGTTCTGATAATCAATTAATCGTTTCAGTCGCTCTTCACAAAACAAACAAACAGCTGGATCCTGGAGACTGTTCTGTGAACCTCAGACAGATGGACCACAACCAGAATCAGTGAGGAACCTGCAAGACTGGAGAGAACAAAGAGGACCAGGGCTTCAGGCAGTAACATGCACTTTACAGGACATAAGAGTATTCACATTAACCACTTTAACCACTTTAACCAGTTTAACCAGTTTATAAGCTGACTCCAGTTTGCACTACTACCATATCAATGAATCAAAGTGCTGAGTTCAGTCTAACATTTCTCTCCTCTACAGTCCACAGGAAGAAAACTGCCTCAGAGACTCTGATATTGAAATTATAAACATGTTGTATTAATATTCTTATGTACCACAATCACTTTGTGACTGTGTCTCCTCTCATTTCCATTTACAGGAAATCTGCTGAGTTTGCCTGAGTGAGGACTTGTGTTACTCTTGTTGTGGGGATAATAATCTGTTTACAGTGACACTGTGAGGACTCGCCTCCCCTGTGGGGACAAGTACCCAGAACACGAACCATTCAACACCTGGTTTAAGGTTCAAGTAAAGGTGATGTAAATGTAAGGGTTAGGGTAAAGCTTCAGGAAATTAATGTTAGTCAACATAATGTTCTCTTCTCTTCTTCTCTCTTCTTCTCTGGTTGTGGATACATGACTGTGTGTGTGTGTGTGTGGGTTTGTGTGTGTGTGTGTGTGTGTGTGTGTGTGTGTGTGTGTGTGTGTGTGTGTGTGTGTGTGTGTGTATATATATCTTAATGATGTTGTGGTGTTCACAAGTTGTTAGCACAGTCACAGTGTGGGGTTCAAAATATTTGTGGGGACACAAAACCAGGACCCCACAAAGATTCAATTTAATTCAATTAAAACAAGGCCAAGATAATGCCCTGTGAAGTTTTCAGAGTTTACCCAACAGTGCAGTACCAAGAGTTTGTGTTTGCTTAGGAAGAGTAACTCAGTACTGCCCCCTAGTGGCAGAGGATGGTATAGCCTCAACACACACTCCTCAATTTAAGAATACACACTGGGAAAAAATGAGCAGGTGTGAGCAGCCATCTTCCATGAAGGCTATCAAATTCAAAGCTAATTTTAAGATCATTAAATGTACTTCACCTGGTTAGAGTGGATTCTCCCCTTCCCATTTACAGGAAATCAGTTGTTTGTGTGTGTGTGTGTGTGTGTGTGTGTGTGTGTGTGTGTGTGTGTGTGTATTGTGTGTAACCCAGTTAACCCCAAACTTCCACATTTAGCTATTTATGGACAAATATTGAACATTTTGTTTAATCACAAATATACTGAAACTTTTTGTGTAGAGGTGATGATATTTAGAAATGTCACATCCATCTACATGAATAAAATTCAAAGTAATTTTACAAAAGTATACTGGTGAAGCTCATTTATTCATTTTGTAAATGTTTATACTGAAGAAATCTGAAAGTAAAGACAAAATTAACTGGCCTATAAGGGATTATAAAACATCTATTTAAACTTACATTTTATGTTAAAATAAATAAATATTCAATAATAATATTCTTTAACTCTACTTTATTTGGTGGTTTATATAATTATTCTTTTAATTTACAAGCAAATTTATATGACAGCAATGATATGAATTGGTTGTAAAATAAATGAAAAAGACTTGTGTAACCATCCACAATGATTGATACTTCAGTCCTCTGTCTGAAAATGTGGACTGGTGAACATTCACACTGACTACAAAGATTTGGGAGGAAAAAAAGTACTTTAGGAAATAGTTTTATGAAATAGTAACAAGACACTTAAACTTCAGGTGTCCCAGAACTCTGCAGCATTTCAAGTCAGTTTTACTACAACAACGCCAAAAACAGCACGGAGCTTTTCTAAAACCATCTACAACCCTACAGAAAAATATAACAGCATCCACCCCAAACACTGAGCACTTCACTGGTATGTCTGCAGTTTTTTCTATTCTTATAACTGAGTTCATGTATTGTTGTACAACAGTGCCACCTCTTGGTCACGTTAAAGTAAAATGTTTGCTGCTTTTCTTCAGCTGTAATGAGGGACAGTAGAGAGCACACTGTGACTTCTTCTCTTCAACAACCTGTTTTCTTACTTTGCTGATTTGTCAGATTTGTCACTTTGTGTTTCTTGTCAGAAAGAGTTGAAACTGAATATGAATAATTTAAAGTTACAATATTTTAATTTTCATTTCTCTTGTGATACATCTCATTTTCAGTGTTGAAACCTCAATAAAACAAGTGAAGTCATTCATGGTTTATACTGGAGGACTTCACACTGTGTAGCTGCTGCTTTAATCATCTTCAGGCAGGTTTCCTTTCATGTCCTGCTTAATAATCGAAATCCTCCGACGGAGGAGAAGTCAAATAGAAATAACAATAATGAAAACTTCAATGTGGAGAAAAAAATTAGCAGGTCAAATTCTTAAATATTTTTTTTAAACAGATGTGTCTTTAAAGCTCTAGCAAAAAAGGTACTGAATTTCTTTGGCTGTGTGTTCATTTTAAGTGTTTAATTTGAATGTATATGAGTTTCTTCATAGGGGGAAATTGTTTCAAAACTCACCTGTCTGTTATTTGTAGCTGTTGGTGATCCAAAAGGATTGAAAACAATCACAATAGTCATGGACCAAATTTATCTACATCATGAGCACAAACACAGCTGCTGTCATTTTCCTACTGAGGAAGAATAATTTTGTAGTTTTAATATATATTTTTTTCTTTATATACTCTTACTGTTCCTTTTTTTCCATCAGCCAAACTCACACAACGGACCCTAAAAGAACATTTGCAAAATGTAAAGATTATATCAAGAGAATAGTTTATTATCATGCTGTGAATGTGGACTGAAGCAACACAAATAGAAAATATCATGTAAAGAGAGAACTAAAGTTGTTTCCATTCCAGTGATGAACTACATAACCAGAGGGAGTATTACCTGAGCACTCAACCACATTGGTCGGGAAATAGCAGGAGTGATATGAGTGTGTATGCGTGTGGCAAGAGGCGACACTGAACATGCCTTTAACAAGACCTAACTCAAGCCCAGAATATAATTTGAAATGTCAGCTAGCAGTATGTGAAGCTGATAAAACATAATGTGTGATATTCTTTGGAATGAAACATACTTTCAAAATAAAAGCAGGTCTCTAAACTTTTGTGAGGACTATATTTTGCATTACCTGCCAACTTTTCTTGATTAAGGGCACTGAAGTATGTTTATATAGTAGTATTGCTCGTTGTTGATATAAATACAATCAAATCAGTAAAAACTGGTAACCAAGTTTTATCTTTATCGTTTGTTATAAATACAGTTAAGCATTGGCTGATATGAACAGTAACAGTTATAACACTCACAACAGTGTAAAATACAACTATTATATATGAATGAAAAGGCAATTCAGATTCCTTCACATATATTTACAAGAATCACATAATCATGAGATTAAAGAGCAGCTCTATGGAGTTTCTTAACTGGTTATGAAACAGTCTCAATTTAATACTGACACTTCTTTATGACATACATCAGCAAACATGACAAATAGAGAGAATATTTTCTATTTCCATGAGTTTCTAATAGGTATTCTTAATGGTGCCATCAGGTCAGATTTTTAATCAACATCAGACTAAACTTTTCTGGGATTTACTGTGTCTGAATTCAAGTTGCTTCATCTGCTAACTGCCTCCTTTGACCACAGGGACCGCCAAAATCAACACAACAAGAAAGAACAACAAAAAAGTTCCATTGAGCTGCTTTAAATTAAAACATTATAATAAAAAAAAAATATATATATATATATATAGATTATCAATACACCTTAGATAAAAGCAATGTTAAAATCAATTTGTGAAATGTTAAAAAAAGTTTAAAAACAATATTACATCACAGACCAGCCCCTTCTTATTGGTCAGGCTGCGGCCCAAAGCAGTGATCCCTATAATCACATGTATCCACCACAAACACAAGAAATAAACAAGCAAATAAAAAAAAGTTATGTTTACGTTAAATCATGTTATACATTATAAACAGATGCTGAAGTGACATCTGCGCTGTGGCTTCATGGTCACCATCAAATCTGACTTCAAACCTTGAAAAGGTTTTTTTTCTCAGTATTCCTATTTTGTATTTTTACAGTTGTTATGGTTTAAAGTCCATTTAATCAATATTACATTTTTGCTAAACACTTTTTTCTTTACACCCACTCCTTCCTCATATTTAAACTATCATGTACTTTGCACATGTCACTGAAAAAATAATAACAACATCACACACACTCTGAGTTCATGTGGGTTTTTGTTTTGATCCAAGATGTTAATTAAAGAACCTTAATCTCTCTCTCTGTCTGTCTTCAAGTTCAAATTCAAATGTTTTCAAAATCAACTATATAATGGATGCATTGAAGACAATGACAAATGAGTACTTGAGTTGAAAAAATTGGGGATAAACCTGATGATGAGCAACATTTGTGTATTAAGTCTCTTCCTCTCTCCTGGTCCTGGTCCTCCAGGTCACAGCGACGACAACAGCACAGAGGACCACCAGCAGCCCGCTGAGCAGAGACCACCTCCCTTTGTAGAAGGTGGAGTAGATCCCAAAGGGCTCTCTGTACATTAGAAGAGTTTTGGTTGTTGACACACACTGTTGATCTGACCGCCGACTAACTGCACACCAATACTCCCCAGAGTGTGCCAGTGAGGCATTAGAGATAACCAAGCTTGCATTGAGGTGGATGATCACTCCACTCAGGTTCAGTTTTGACTTTTCAGGAATTACACCAACGGTTCTGCCCCCTGTTTGGTTTGACTTGATGAACCAAAAGTGTCGCATATCCTCTCCCACATCTCTGCATCTGAGAGTGACCTCGGTCTCCCTCTGAGAAGAGCTCTACAACAGGCGGGCCAAACGTGGGACACACCACCAGCCAAAAACTTTTGTGTGCTCTCAAAGGTTTTACAGGTGTACCAACCTGAGTGATTCAGTGTTAGCAATGGAAATGACAGCGAGTAGTTTCGGTCTATCTCAGTGTAGGACTTTGATTCTGAATCAAACTTCTTCCAAAGTGGGGGCTGGTCATCACTGAAATCAGTAACATTGCACTGCAACTCAGCCGACTCTTCCACCGAGTGGTAGATAATCTCTGGTACTGGGAATAACTTTACATGGTTACTGTTGACACACTGCTGTTGGTTCATCACCAGACAGGTGTACAACGTATTGACCGTTGTACTGAAGTTGGATACGTGAAGCACTGATGTGTTTTTCACATTGTCTATCTCTGATGTTGAACTTTCCTTTAAAATTCCTTTAAATGCATCTTTTATGTATCTATACTCACTTTTAATCCACATGATATCCAGATTATCAGCCGCTCCCTCACACGGTATGTCCACTTCTCCTCCAAGTGTCACTGAAATATCTTTGGGTTTATTTATTGTACTACAAACAGTGATCCTGATGTTTTTCTCATACGTCACTTTGCCCTCGGTCCAACACTCCTCTTGGTACTGGCCAGAGTCTGAATGAGTCAGGTTGTGGATCATTAAAGAAGAAAAATGAGTCCCGTTGACAAATGAAAGTCGTTGTTTCAAGTCTTCAGGGACTGTGGAGTTCTTGGTCCAGAGGTCTGAGGTATTCCACAGGACAAGTTTCTCTTCATCATCAAATCTGGAGATCAGGCAGAAGTCGGCCTCCTCAGTGAGGTTAAAGGTCAAAGAGTTGCTTTCCTTTTCAATCATAAATTCTTCTGCTTGGATGTTGTTGATGAGAGCAAACAGCAGGAAGGAGAGCTGGACTGCAGCCATTCTGCTCTGAGGTCTCCTTGTGAGTGTCGTGCAAACGTCGCCTCTGCTCGCCTCATAAATTCTGTAGCTCGATCAGCAGCTTCTCGTGTTTGTAGTAACGTGACTTCTTTATCTAATTATCACAGGAAATGCTGAAGCATTGGGTGCTGTATCAAATAATCTCTGTTCTTTAGTTAGATATTTCTGAGTACCCCGCAGATGTGTCCGAACTGTTATCTGGTATTTACAGGGAAGGACTTATCTACATTGATGGAGCTGAGCGATGTTGAATTTGCTGACAGGTCTATGCATTATTTTCTTGCAACATCTGACACATCTGACATGTTTGTCTGCTGTGCTAAATTAATGCAAAAATTAAAAAAATATAACCAGTAGAGCTTTGCGTTTTACACAGAGAGTCTGCTGTCAGTGTCTGTGAGTATGCTTATTTTTAGCTGGTGCAGTGTTTATCATGTTCACCATCTTATTGTGCAGGTCTCCTGAAGTGTAGCACTAAACACAACATAGAGCTGAGGACTCTGATGTCAGTACTTTTGCAGGTATTTTGTGAAAGTAAATTAGTACATAGTTGAGATATTTCAGTAAGAACCAAAGACAACAGACTGACAGACACCTCCCAGTGATGATCTGTTTAATATGATTTTATGTTTATTTTGTTTGTTTATGTGTTAATTTCTTGTCTTTGTGGTGGATACATGTGACTATAGAGCTCACTACTTTGGGCCGCTCCCTGACCCTCATATGGCTTAAGACGGCCCTGAGGATGACTGCCATGTCTTGAACTCCCTCTCAACTTTGCTCTTTTTTTCTATTATTTTGTTTCTATTTTGTTTTTTTTTTAAATATGCAAACTGCCAAGGTGAGCCTTATCATACAATATGATAGAGTAAAACTTCTACACACCAGCTCAGTGGTGGAAAAAAAATCTTTGACCGCAAACAATGGGGAATTTCTATGGTGAAATTTACCTGTTGTTGTACCTGAAGAACAGAAGCAGAGAAGGAAACAAGGGTCGTGAGCTGGAGTCCTAGTCAGTCTCCTCTACCGAGTATTCTTCTGGCTAATGTTCAATCTCTGGATAACAGGCTGGATGAACTCCAGAGCAGGATGTTTTTTCAATGTTACATTAAGAACTGTAATGTTTTGTCTTTCACAGAGACTCATCTCACTTCTGCTGCTGCCTTCCTATAGGCAGAAACTGAAGCGTGACGGACCAATGACATGGACCGTTCAGGTGTGGTCTGACCAATCAGACTGGACTCTGTGTGGCTGCTTCAGCACTACGGAGTGGTGTGTGTTTAAGGACAGAAACATAAACACATACACGGACGCCGTCATCGGTTACAGTGGCACATGCATCGATGACATCATGCCAAGGATTACTGTACGGACATTCCCAAATCAGAAGTCCTGGTTTAACAGAGAAGTCTGTGCCAAACTTAAAACAGGGACCAATGCCTACAACTCAGGTGATTTGGAGGAGTACAGGAAGTCCAGGTACGCGCTCCGGAGAGCCATCAGCAGTGCAAAGAGACAGTACAGGGACAAAGTTGGAGTCTCACTACCAGGGCTCCAACACCAGGAGCATGTGGGCTGGATTAAAAACTCTAACGGACTACAAAAAGAAGATCAGCAGTGCTGAGGTGATGTCTGCATCTCTCCCTAATGAACTGAACTGCACGCTTTGAGAACAACTCCCTGGCTGTAGGAGGTGCAAAAGGCTCAAAAGACCACTGACCACCTTTAATATCCAGGGCAGACGTGTGTAGATGACTGAAACAGATTAACACACGTAAGGCTCCTGGACCTGACGGCATCCCCGGCTGAGCTCTCAAGGTGTGTGCAGATCAGCTGGCAGAAGTCTTTTTTCAATTTCAACATGTCACTGCTCCAGTCTGTAGTCCCCACATGTTTCAAGGAGACCGCTGTCCCTGGACAACCCAAGGAGACATCATTGACATTTCTGTACTCTCTCTTCCTGCATGACTACGTGGCCACCCCCAGATCCAACACTATCATCAAATCTGCTGACGACATGACCATCATCGGCCTGATCATCCGACGACGATGAGACGGCCTACAGAGAGGAAGGTGAGAGTCCCTGACATCTTGGTGCCAGGGACAACAACCTCCATCTCAACATCAGCAAAACTAAGGAGCTGATCATGGACTTCAGAAAGAGGCAGAGAGAGGAACATTCCCCCTCTCCATCAATGGGACTACGGTGGAAAGAGAGTCAGCAGCTTTAGGTTCTTCAGGGTTCACATCAGCGAGGACCTGACCTGGACTCACTGCACGCTGCTCTTCTTCCTCCATGCAGGCTGTGGTTGCATCACCACCTGGTTTGGCAATTGCACCGCCCTCAACCGTAAGGTGGGCTCTACAGAGAGTGCTGAAGAGCTGCTCAGCACATCACCAGGACAGAGCTGCCAGCCAACCAGATCATTTGAGACCCAAATCACACCAGCCATAAACTGTTCTGTCTGCTCAGGCTCAGGGACAGCTTCACCCCCCAGGCAATAAGACTTTTGAACTCTTCTTCACAGCACCATCACTACTATTTTGTGCTCTCTGCACCTTAATGTTTTTGTCTATCTACTGCCAATACTGTTACCTACATTCTATTGTATATTCTATAGTCTATCTCTGTTTAGTTGTATATTTATTTAGTTGTAAAATTTATATTTTAGGTCTATATTTATTTATTACTCTAGTACTATAATTTTATTCTTTGATTTTTTGCTTGATTGGATTCTTGTAAATATTTCTGAGCATTGTTTTTAGGGAGCCTGAGATTTAAGAATTTCATTGCCAATGATTGCTTGATGTAAATTGTTGTGCATATGACAATAAATTCTTGAAACCTTGAGATACTGACCCATAACATAATGTTGATCATGGTGTTATAATAATTTTACTTATATTTATCTCTAGCTCTATGGAACTTTTTTTTGGTTGTTTTTATTGTGTTGATTTTGGCAGTCCTGGTGGTCAAAGGCGGTAGTGTTTCTCCTAACATTAGATTACATGTTCCCTCTGCTTCACTCATCACTGCAATGAGACAGCTTCATCAGGAGGAGACAGACCTTCAGTTAGCACCTGAAGAAACCTGAATTCAGTCAGAGGAGACCCCAGCAAATCTGACCTTGTTTGCTGGTGTACGTCATAAAGAGGGATCCGTATTAAACTGAGTCTGAGGCTGCTTTTAATCTCATCATTATGTGATTTTTTTTGGAATTTGAATACCATATTATGCATATATAGTATGTGTGTCTTCCAGTGTCATGAGTGTTGTACAATATTTACTGTTGGTTTATATCTGCCGATATTCAGTTATCTCTATATTAAAGGTAAAAATAACTGAGAAAACTCCCAGATTTTACTAACTAACTACTTTAATAACTTTAAGCAACATAACACTTAGATTGTATTTTAGATCCTCAGATATAGATTTTTATCTGTGTCAGTGCTTTGCAAATAATTTATATTTTTATTAATACGCTTGAAAATCATTCTGAAATAGAAAGGAGAAAGGAAAAATATCAATACAAACTTGCCATGCACACTTTGATTTTTATCTTTCATAAATAATAATTTGTGTAATACAGACTGTATTAGATTTTATTTCAAAATAAACCCAAGGATTGAATTTGAATGCATTTCATGACTCCATGATTTTATAGATGTGTGTATACAGAGAACACATGCAGCCTCTAAGAAATGTTGTTTTTTAATTTCACTAAATGAACACAGAGCAGCGTCTCAGCCTCAGCAGTCAGGCCAGGTGCAGGACACTTTTACTGGAGGAGGATGCTGTGCTTCAGTAAATGGATTCTCAGGGAGTGCTCAGTTGTAGATATATTTTTAAAAAATATGAAAGTAGAACATCTCAAATTTCCAGGAGAAGGGGGGCAAACACAGCTCCAATGGAGGCCTGCAAGCAGCCTGCAAGTCTCAGAGCAGAGCAACATGCATTTCACAACTAAGTGAGTAAATAAGTGCAGGAACTTGAACCAAATCAGTTAAGAGCAGGAAACCAGAGGGACAGATTAAAATAGACAGATTAAGGCTGGCTTGACGGACAGCTGTGGATGAAATGTGAGAGGAAATGGAGCTGACACCACTGAGGCTGTCATATCTTCAAACTCAGATAATTAGGAGATACGGGGAAACCACCTACGAGAAGCGTGTGTAGTTTTGATACGTGTAGTTCTGGACAGAAGACAGTAAGACCTTCATCAACAGCATCAGAAGCAGAAGAATACACAAGAAGGCTAAGCTGACCAGTCAGACTCATATAAACTAAGTAATCATAGTTAAAGTTTTAATCTTATGAAATTTCCACACACAGCGTTTCCTGAACTGTGACAGAAAGACAATAACACAGAGTGGGAATTTGGTACTAAAAAGACTTTTTTAACTGACTCAAGCTGATAAAGCTGCCTGTTTGCATCAGAGGAGAGTTCAGTTTTGCACAAAATGATGTTGATGGATTCTTATATTGCCCATAACTAACATCAACATTGCTTTCTTCTGTTTTTTAAGTAAGGCCCCTCTGAACACCCCTGTCTTGTTTTGTCAGTCAACAGTTGCGTAACATTACTTTGTGTTATGCAGTCGCTCCAAAATGAGAGCCGTGGTAGAGAGATACAGAGGCAGATGATAGAGAGAGAGAGAGAGAGAGAGAGAGAGAGAGAGAGAGTAATGTCTTGATCTTGATCTTGACATCTTTTTTTGTTTTTCTTTGCTCTTAGTTTTGAAGGTGATGAGAATCCAGCAAAAGATGAATTGGGCAGAGGAGGGACTCACGGCAACATCATGAAGAGACTGTGATCCAGTGAGTCTTCAGCTCATAAGTTAATTGATTTATTATAACTGGCAACTACTTTGACAATTGCTCATCATTTTTCATGCAAAATTATCTCAATTGTTAGCTGTGCTTCCTTTAAAATGTTTTATAATTTTTATTTATTTGTAATAATGTTGTGGAATATTGAATATATTGTCAGATAGATTTGTTAACTATGTTCACCATCTTAGTTTAGTCTGTTAGCATGGGTGTCTGTCCCAAATTTATTTAATTCAACAGTTGTCAAAACATTGCACATAAAACACAAATTCCAACCTGATGGTGGTGATAGAGGAAATAAAAATCTCTTTACATCATTATTCAAGGTTCCCTGTTTTACTGTCTGTCCAAGTGTTTTTATTGTTTGAAGTGAAATGTGTGCACAGTGAAAGAGCGAGCACACACACCGCCCTCCTGACTGTCAGCAGGAATCTGTTGTCCTTCTTAGTGCTTTTCAGGAGGTTGATGTTCCCATTATTTCCTTTGACATGTGCTGTTGTGGGCAGGGGCAAGTCGTGTATAGTTGGAACTGAGTGACAGCCAATGAAAGCATTCTTGACACTGTCCGTGTTGCTGAATCTTATCCTCAATCCATCATTTTTGTATTCAAGAATGATCACCTGGATGTGGTTTCAACTATTTGGAATAAGGAAATGTGAAAGGAAAGCCAGAGTGAATGTGAGGACTGTCTGGGCCCTGCTTTGGTTCCAGTTTACAGAACCGACACTTGCGGCCCGTCTCCTGGGAGTCAGTGCCTTTTTCTTTTCTGCTGTCCTCTCTCCTCCTCCACCTTCTTCTATTGTGGCCTCCAGTTCTTCCTGAAGAAGCTCAGTCTCAACAAAGTCTTTTAAGGCCAGTTTTGTATTTGTCAGACCTTCAGCACTATAAGCTTTAGAAACCTCGGTCTCGGTGGGGTTGTGCACAGGGATGGAGGCTGACCAGAGACCCGCTGGTTCCAGCTCCGTCTTCATCCAGATCCTCTGCTGCTCCGAGCAGACTGCTGGCTGAGATCCTGATTGTAGGCAGGAAGTCGTGGAGGAGGATGTGATGGCTGACCTGATGAGAGAGAAACAGACACACACTCACACACTCGTGACTTGATACATCTCTAACACACAAACAAATCAAAAACATTTAAAGACTTACTTTGAGCTGGTGGTTTCAGTTGGCTGGGCACTGAGACGTCTCAGCAGACATTGCACTACTGACTGGTGGTTTCAACAACATCTAAAGTGTCTGGGCACAACTGAACACATAAACTACGTAATACAGTCAGCAGACAGTAAAAGTGTCTCTGAACACACTAAATACAACATAAAACATTTTATTATTATTCACAGTAAGAAAAAGTAACAGCAATAAATACACTGCGGCATGTTTTTAACGTAAGAACAAGTACAGCGTACACTGCAGGCTGATTTAACTGCACAGCAGTGATCTGTTAAGTTAATACAATAGGATCATGCTGTAACTGATTTATGACAATTAAACACACTTTAAAGGATTTACAACAGTGACGGACACCACATAGATCATTTTGAGATGCATTTAAAGTTAAATATACTATATACACAATAATATACAATATACACAGCTGGAACTATTAGACACAGGAAAAAAAACATGTATATGTAAACTATATTAAAACTATAAATTATAAGTAATTTAATTTCTACTAAATACTACTGTTAATTATTTCCATTACTACTAATTATTTTAACATTTAAACACAAAGGGGAGGAACAGTCAGTCAATTTGAATGTTCAGGCAGTAAAAACAACTAAAACAAAGGTTTTCTCACTCACAGTACATGTTGCTGAGAAGCAGAGATCCTCAGCATCGCTCTCTCCAGCTCTTCATCTTCTTCCATCTCTGTGATGCAAACAGAACTGAAAACAAGACTCACCTGTGGCCTCAGCAGCTGACGGTTGTGTCAGAGAGGCTGGGTGAAGCTTTTCTTCAGCACGAAGGCTTCAAAGCCGTCACGTCATCTCTGCTGTCCCAAATCTGCCACCAGCTTCCCAAACTGCAGGACGTCTTCTCCACACAGCTCTGTCCTGTCCGAAGCCTCCCCTCCTCTCTGATGGACCACAGTGAGGGTGTTTTGTCTGAGCAGCTCCTTCCTCGCAGGTGCAGACCTCACCTGTACAGACAGGTTGTCATTAAACAGTTTGGCTCCATCTGTCCATCATCACTCTCCATGAGGGAAAAACATGTATTTGTGCATTTTACCTGTCATCAAGGAAATGACAGAATATATTAATACGTTGTAGACAGATTTTTATAAACTTCAGTAAAAATTTAAGTTCAATGGCGTTTCTAAAATAAAACGTGCATTATTTCTATTATTTTTTACACAACATGGTTAAACAATCCTTGAGTTTCATATAACATTTCTGTGATCTTTAATGGTGAATATTAAACCGACACGGCGTTCATTCATCAGAAATAAAATAAAATAAAGATCGTTTATAAAAACGAGTCATTCAGTTAACGTTAACCGGCTCGTATGTATCCGGTAACGGCAGATAACGGTGTGTATTTAAACGGCCGTTAACATGAACTCAGACAGCGACGTTTCCAACCTCATTAATAAACGTTAATTTCCACTTACCGCATTACGGCGCCACGTTGAAATATAACAAGACTTCATTCACGGTTTACTTATTGATTCACGTAAATAAAAGTTGTAAATAAAAGTTACCTCTGAAGTGTGTGTATGAATGGTACTCCAGCTTCCTCGTGATAAGCAGGTTTTGAATAGCTGTCGTAGGTATGGAGAGTTTTTACTAGCAGTTAGAGCTTTCCACTCTTTCTCCCACAAAAAAACTGAACTAGACTGATCTTCCTCTATGAGGCCATTTTGGGATATTTTTAAGGGAATGGAAGTCTGCCATCCAAACAATGATTTTGGATATTAAAAATGATGGTTTAGATTAATTGAGTAACATTTCAAGGGAGTTACACTCATGACCAGTGAGCCATATAAATTCATAATGGTTCTGAATAGCCAACTATAAGTGAAATATGTGATGTCAACTATATTTCACAGGGTTTATATACTAATTCGTCTTGACAGTTCAGCTTATTTTAGGGAGGGTGAGAAGGTTATCCAGGACAGCTTTGATTTAGTCTCTCATGCTCTTCTCCACACTGTCCAATTCCAACTTGGTCACCTGGATGACCACCGAGCCTTGACACCACTATACCAGCACACCACCGCGAAGCACTGCCCGCTACAGATGGATGGAAGATGTGCTCAATCTCCTCAGGAAGAACAGCCTGCTCTGAAGAGGGCCTCAGCGTTGAGTCTAGTATTTCAGTCAGTTTTTTTTTTTTAATTGATTGTACTTGTATGAGTCCTTCACTTCCTCTTCTTGGATGACAACCAGGAAAGGGTGCCTCCTGTTCCCTTTTGTAGTCAACCCCCAGTTCATTTGTTTTGCTGGTACTGAGCTTCATATGAATGTCGTTGCACCATACAATGAAGTTCTATCAGTCCTCTGTAAAAATAATCTCTAAGTGAAGACTTTCATTTTGCCAAAAAACACAACACACTAGAGGGATACAACCACAGGTGAGGAGTTCTAGTTTTATCAAAGAACCGGACATTTTCTGACACAGTTGTTAATGTTTTGCAGATGATAATTGTGAGTGTCATGTGGATCAGAAAATGACTTGGGAAAATTAGATTGGACTTTTACTTTCAGAACCAGGGGGGCCTGAAAAAGGTCCTCCCACTTTCAAACGCTCATGCATGTAGATGACTTACATGCAGGAACTATATTAAATAATACAGTATGAAAGCAATGTGAAGACAAAATCAAGTCTATAAAACTTTTAGCTGCAGAAAGCTCTTTATTTTTGCTTCCCTCTTTATGTACATATTACAGTTTTGTAAAGAAAAGGACAGAATTCAAGGAGCAGCAGGGTAGCGTTAATTTATCTATTATCTCACTAATTATTCAAATATCTACATGGGTTATCTGTAGCAATACTCATACCAGCAGCACGGATGAGGCTCTCTCACAAAATCACAAACTTAAACATGAAAACCCCAAACCGGACAAATAATGATCACTTATTTGAGATATTCGAGGAGCGTGTGTGTCAAGATCCCAGCACAAAAAAAAAAAAACAAACAAGCAACAAACCACCTTCCACAGGTTAAAAGAACCCAAAGTTAACAGTCACCTTTACTGTCCCTGCCTTAAACAGTTTAAAATGAGGAAGAAATGCTAAATTAAAAAGGAAGAGAATAAATTAGAAAGTAAATAAATTTACTGTAAAAACGCTATTTTTTTTTAAAAATGTAAAGAAACTGGTAGCAACATTTTCCACCATCCATAATCAAAATTATTTGACTTAATAAAAACATAAAGCTATCACATAAAAAAAAAAAAAACAAGAAAAGGAGAGAAAGTGATTTCAGTGTCACACTTAAAAATCTACAGAACAAACAAAGCATACCGTTGTCAAGCTAAATGAGGCGAAGGAGAGCCGTGAAAGGTTTCCAGCCAATTAAATGCTGCCTTCACAATCAATGTTAAAACATTTTAATGTTTGGGTAACTGTAGATCTAACGGTTTCTACTGGGATCAGACTGATTACTCGGACAGACAGCAGGGCGGCGCTGTCACATTTCTGGCTCCACAGACTAAGGCACTGAATTTTTGAAACAGCAACCACCACAGCTGGATTCAACAAAACTCAAAAAACTACAAGGAAAGTCTGGAATTCTCAATTAAAAGTCAGAACTGCTAATTTTCTTTAGTTAATTACACGTCTCTTGGTGAGTGGATTTCTTTAATGATGAGAATACTACAACTTAAAAAATAGACATTATGGGAAATACAGGTCTTCATAGAGTTAGATGTGAAGATCAACAAGCCAGCAGGCAGTTAGCCTAGCTTAGCATAAAGACTTGAAAGAAGGGGAAACAGCTAGCCTTTTTCTTTCCAAATCTGCCTACCACAAGACTTCTCAGCATTGATAATCTTTAGCTTCCACCCAGTCAGACTTTTTAGCTTGTGACTGGATGTTTCATACTGAAATGCACCTTGGGAGTTGAAGTTTTAATTACACAAACTTGAAACTTCCACTTAATTTTATAAAGCAGTTTTTAATCTTTTGTACTTGATTACTCAAACTGGTGAGTTTCATGAGGATACACTTCCCAACGCAAAAATATGCTTACTGTGTAAAGGTCTACCTGACTGCTGACTCTAGTCTTAGAGGAGATGATCAGTACCACTCTCATAACTTGGCCAGAAAATAAATGAAACGCATTTCCCAAAATGTCAAACTAGAAGTCAAAACGTCTGTCCATCGGCCGTGGTGGTTGTTCATTGCTGCTCCACTCTTGTCTTTTTTGATGAAATGGGGATTTTCTGACTGAAGTAAATGATGGCAGCGAAAACAAAAATCCAGGGTTTGATAAAAATGTCCCATCAGAAATTGATGGGTAGCGTCCTGGTTTTTCTACACTTTACTGTCTTTTTCATGTTGGCAGTCCTCCGGAGACCCCTCTTTGACTTTAAAGCTCCTTTCAAACAACAATGTCGTTGACCTCAGGTTCAGTAAACAGCCTTTCACAACAAGTGGACTTTTCCACTGGCTGATTTTCGGAAACAGAAAAAAAAAAAAAAACAACTCTGTGACGAGTTTTATAGTCAGGAACCAAAAACTGTCTGGTTTCACTGTCTACATGTCAGCACTAATAGCTTGTGATTGCTCCTGGCATCTCGAGCGTTGCTGTACCATTGGCCGGGTGACCAGAGAGGGCGGGCCATCAGGAATCGGCGACCTGGACGTAGTTGGCGGGATAGAGGCCGACCTGGCCGCTGCTCAGCTGTCCTTTACACCAGCCCTGCTCGTCCTCCTCTCCCAGCTTCAGCAGCTCCTCGCCTGGAAGGAACAAGTCAGTTCACTGTGAGAAGTATTTAAATTAAAATCTTTTACTTTACATATTGTACATTAAAAGTGGGAGGAAGTCTTCATTCATGATACAGATAATCAAAACTGGAGAATGCGCCTCCGGTCCCAGTTTATCAGTCATCTGGTCCTGGTTGAGGCTAAGCTTGGCTGAGCTTTTCCAAACCAGGGGCTCTCCCTTGGTGGTCCCATCAGGTCCCATTAACTTGGCATCCCTCTAACCTCCTCCCCCTACACATACCAATGTGGCAAGACTGCCTGCAGAGGACAGACTAAAACTCCACAGACCGGCCAGCTTAAGCACAGTCAAGCAGGTCAATGTTACCTCCTGCTGAAAGCGAGTCACCGTCCAGCACATACAGATCTGAGAGAATTAACAACCGACCTTGCGGCTTCACAGAGCTTTTTAGACTCTTTTTCAGCTCAGTGTTGGGTTGTATGACACATTATGGTTCAGGCACATTTCTCTCCTTTCAACAATAATCAATATTTCAGTTAAAGCTCCAGTGTTAGCCAGCCACCTGACTTAACTGCAGCCACAGCACTCTTATCAATCCTATAGGACTTTACTGTCCCACCACGGCAGGAAATTTGGTTTTGTGTCATCGCATAAAACAATAAACAGACAAAAAAACATTCATCCGTATTATTTCTAGCTCCTTGATGCCTTGCATGAGTTCCTTTACTCGCCCCTTCCAGAGGTAGTGATATGCTTCTTAGAGCTTAGACTGTCACACCTTAAATGGTTTAATGTGATCATAACTCTGAAGAAGTGGCCATAAAAAAACAATAGAAATATTAACTGAAAAGGCTCAGATAAAGCCACTGTCCACTACCTCAGCAACAAACAGCAATGACAATAAGGGAGCATTTAGCAGCTAAAGGGACAGATTTCCCTCAGGAGCTGGTGGAGGCCAAAACAGAGCTAAAGAAAGGGGGGGCTTACATTTACCATGTGGACACAAACAGGACTTCAAAGTGGATGCTGGTATTGCTGGTTGTGTAAATAAAACCGTTTGCGATCATGTTACATCTTTGTGAGGTGGCTGTAGAGCTCTCCCTGCAAGTGGCCACTAAATCGAAGCTTTAAATATAAACATAACTGCAAATGTGGCCCGACAAGGCGACGAGCTTGCAACCAAGAGTGCTGAGTTATTCTATAAATATTTGACAATAAAGAATAAGAATCCTCCAAGCATCAGAACACCCACAGAGGCACTGTTAATGATACTCCTGATACATAATTTAATTAAATAGCTCTTTTGTAGTGAAAAGAAATCTGAATATTAGACTGAAAAAACTACATACATATACAGTTAATGCTGTTTATCTAATGACAGTGATTCACCAAACAGCAAATCACACTGGTAAACTCTTATCTTGTTCTGTTTTCACCAAGTAGTTTTTTTTTCTTTCAAGCAATTGAAATCAACTGTGTTTTGTATAAAGTCCTTTTTAAATAAAAGGAGACTTTATTTGACTTACCTGTCAAATGAGTGAATGATAAAAGTGTGGAATTATTGCTGGTTATTCTATGATAATCTCTCAAGTTAGGATGAAACACACAATTAGCATTCTTGGTATTCAGAGAGTGGAAGATAAGATAAGATAAGACCAGTGAAAAAATGTTTTATTTTCCAAAAACAACCTGAGTTGTTCCTGGGTAGTATTTAATACAGTTTTTCAGTTTCAATTAAAAGAGAAAACTAGAGCAGCGAGTTATTCCTTCAACATAAACACATCAATCCTCTAACAATTTGTTCTGATTTCACATTTGTTTGGAGCTGGAGTCGAAATGCAGAACTGATCAGAGAAACACAAAGTTCTTGTGTTATCAGCAATTTTACATTCAAACTTTTGCAATTCAAGTCACAGAAATAAGCCAGTTTTAGATCTTGACAACTGTACGAGTTGTTTGTTCATTTCTTGGAATGAACACAGATGACCACCAAATGAGGAAGAAGCGCTCACTTCCAGCTTGCAAACAGTGTTATCAGTCTGCTGAAGCTGCAAAGTTTCTCACTTCCACACATATTTATTTTAATTTCTTATAAAGCAGCCTTTTATCCCTGTGACTCAGAACCTTTCATGCAAAATTTATGAACTTCCAGTGATCGATGCAGACTGAGGTAAGATGTAATAGGTGTTTTATGGGTGTGGCCCCACTATATCACAGTCTTACCACATTTGATCATTGTACTCATGTCTGAAACAATCAGTGTGTTTGACATGAGTGTGTGTGTAGATGAGGCATCACAGGTGAACAAAGACAAAAAAACCCCAAACACTTGCCTTTGTTTAGTCAAATATCTGACTTGGGGATTTAACATAATGTTTAAAATATAATGTAATGTTAAAGGAGAGAATAAATAGTTTTGGTGGCTTATAATGTTTCCAATTGTTGTTAACACTGTCAAAGATTCTAATTAAAGTCTGGTAATTTGTTTGTCGCAGATAGATTTAATATATATACACTGAATACTCACATAACTGTGCACTGGAGCACAAGTGAAGGTAATAAATTAGTTAATCAATCGACAGAAAATTAATCCACAGCTATGTTGACTACTATTGATGTAATTGTTGAGGTGATTTCTTAACAAAAATGCAAAACCTTCACTGGTTTCAGCTTCTCATATGTGAATATTTGCTGCATTAATTATATTCTATCATATTAAAATGAATATCTTTGGGTTTTGTTAGCTGGAAAAAGCAACATGAAGACATCAAAAATGTAGTCAATTAATTGAGAAAATAAAAATAATCAATAATGAAAGTAATTGTTTTTTACAAAAACGTACTATGATGGATAAATTGTTTTGCCACTCATGATAGCGTGATACTGAAATAAGTCTCTACTTAACTATCCTGCAACTTCAAACCATTACTTAGTGATTTTAATATCATTATCTGGCAATAATAATTGTGCTTTTAAACACTAATACTATGTATATTTTTCTTTTAAGCTTTCTGTCAGTGCTGAGAGGAGTGAGCTTGTGAAACCAGACTGAACATTTTGTTTAGAAAGTCACTTGATAATATGATATTTTAGTCATGCTTATGAGAAAGAGGTTTTACATTCTGGGATACTGAAGATATTTAAGTTGCGATCTTGAAATAGTATCCTTAATAATTACTGCTAATAAGCCTTTCTGCACGGAAACCAAACACCAAATGCGGTCTTAAAAATGAGCATCGATTTCAATCAACATCTCTCTGACAGTCAACAAACACTGAACTTTAAAACCTTCAGTGTATGTTGTAGGGACGTTTTAAATGTGTATTGTAAATGTGTGTAATTTTTCTATAGAAGTATAATGTCATTAAAAAAAAATCTTACATATAGTCCTTTAAGACTTGTTTCTTTTTCTTTTTAAAGACTTTTATTGTCTGCTTCCTACATTTCCAAAAATCAGCACCCTCTCCCCTGTGATGCCTCCCCTCTATAAGCATTAGTAAGTGTTAATACCTGCTTTAAAGCTGAGCTCATCGGCTTCCTGGCCGGTGTAATCATAGAGCGCTCGGACTCGCACCCCTTCTACCTGATCCTCCTCGTCCTTCCACCTCCCCCACGCCATTCACCGCCAGCACCTTCTTAGGACTTTCGTCGTCTGACCAGTCCGACGAATAATCTTTCACCCTGAGAGAGGAGAGAGGAGGCGGGTGACGGAGAGACACAAAGTCAGACACACACAAATACACACAGTCAGAAATTTCCTCCTGCCAACCACCAAATGCCGATTATGTTTCCACATCTCCCCAGGTTACCGAACATCACTTGTACCCCTTTAAACTTAAATTCCCCAACTGAGATGTTAATAAATCAAGTAATAGTGGCTCTGCAGCAACGTCACACATCGCCTGGAAACCACTGCTGCCATCATCATGGATGTCATCACAGAAAGCCACTGTCTGAAATCAACCCCATGTTCTACCTAGCTTTATTTATTTACCATACCCCCATTTCATTTTAATTTTAATGTGAAAGATGTGTAAAAATTTATACCACACTATAATATATCTCAATGATATTAAAATATATTAAAAATAATGATTCATTGGTGTACAAAATCTCAGTTTACTGCTCACAAAACTAAAAACTATTAAATGTTAACTCTACAGTGAAGAGTAAATTAGCAAATCTACTCAATATATAAAAAAATTAATTAAGCTCGGTGTGTCAGTAAAGTCTGACTGTAAATTTACCGACTGGACGATGTTTCACACCTTCACACAGGAAAAGTAACATAATTTTGGTCAGGTGAGAACGTAAAGTACAATACAGTTTTTATTATTATTACTATTCAGATATTTTCGCTGCAAATCAGCCAAACATTTATGTGCGACTCAATGGGAATATTACAGAGCACCTGCCACAAGTTTAGAAATGATTATTACATACGGCCCATATATGCTAAAAATATTTTTCCCCAATTTTTATTTTTCACCTCTCTTTTATTTGGGGTAATCATCTGATGTTCTAGCTTCTAACTGGCACACACCATAACTTTCGATTCGATTGTTTTGCAGTGCTTAATTTTTTTGGTTTCCTGTGTTCAAATTTACCCCCCCCAATGAAGAAACCTCAAACCCCTACTCTCATGACTCCGGTCCTTAAAAATACAACATTTTGACATTTTGAAAGGCTTCTCAAAGATTTTCTCCAGTGTCTGTTTTTAGCTGATGGTCGTTTGTGAAGCGCCGTCAGCAGCAGAAGTGGTGAGCTTCGGTAAAGAAGAAGAGCAAGAGACTCACAGCCAAGTGTTTGTTGCTTTTGAGGAAACTACACACACACACACACAAAGCTTTCTAGCTACTAATTACAAGTGTGTTATTTACAGGACGTGAACTCCTCAGGGTGACTACAAGGCAACAAACCAAATTACATGCTGTCTCTGTATCTGTCTCTGACACACACACACACACACACACACATACACACACACACACACATATATTTATGTTGTGAATCGTGTGTGTGTGTGTGTGTGCAGAGGTGTGTGAAAAATGTGTGAGATGTGTCTGGTACACTGGACACACATCTTCTGGTCTCACTATTATTTCACACTTTCAGATCACTCCAGCTTTAAAAGCGACTGTTGTGACTTTTCTAGTGTTGTGATGTTGGAATTTCTGGTCTCTTTTACACACACTTCCTCCAGCTAACTCAAGAAAAGGGAGCAATGTTAACGATTTGTTTGACGCAGCCCTCTAATGAAACACGTGGATAATGTCCGTTGTCGTCCACGTGCAGGTGTCCTCCTACCTGCCGGTGTCCATGGTGATGGGACTTGGCGGGACGTCACCTCCACCTGAGGAGACGATGTTGGTGAGAGTGACCACGTTCTCCTCAGAGTGTCCGCCTCTGCTCCTTCCTGCTGATGATGGAGCGACTCGCCTCCGGAGACCACTCCACTGCTCACACACACACACACACACACACACACACACACACACACACACACACACACACACACACACACACAAACATTAACAAAACATTATTTGTCTTTTTTTTTATTTTTAGACGTGTTCAAAATAAATTCATTCATTCATTTATTAAATCACAGAAAAACTGACTTGAAAAATTTCACTCATAAGCAATAAAAAGTGATGATGCCCAATTAAATGGTCTTATTTTTTTTTGGTCTGGTATGAACACTTATGATACTTGCACTTAACTTTGTGTTGCATTGTGCACATTTGATTTTGCACTTTACTGTTAATCTCTACTTTTATATCTAGTCTATTCTGTATGTATATATATATATATACACACACATACATACACACAGAATAGACTAGATATAAAAGTAGAGATTAACAGTTGGCTTCATCAAACCAGAACCTTCTTCGGCATGTACTGTTCACGAGTGAGGGAAAGATGGAGCGTGAGATTGACAGGCGGATTGGTGAAACATCCGCAGTTATGCGGTCGGAAAAGTCGGTGTACCGGACCATTGTAGTGAAGAAGGAGCTGAGTCGAAAGGCTGAAGCTCTCGATTTACCACTGGTCAATCTACGCCACTCACACCCTCACTTATGGTCATGTGAATTTTGGGTAATGACCGAAAGGACAAGATCATGGATACAAGCGGCCAAGCCGAAATGAGTTTCCTCCTTGCAGGGTGGCTGGGCGCTCCCTTAGAGATAGGGTGAGAAGCTCAGGAGGAGCTCGGAGTAGAGCCGCTGCTGCTCCTTCACATCGAGAGGAGTCAGCTGAGGTGGCTTGGGCATCTGTTTCTGGATGCCCCCTGGACGCCTCCCTAGGGAGGTGTTCCTAGGCATGTCCCACCGGGAGGAGGCCCTGGGAAGACCCAGGACACGCTGGAGAGATTATGTCTCTCGGCTGGCCTGGGAACGCCTCGGGGTCCCCCCGGAAGAGCTGGAGGAAGTGTCTGGGGTGAAGGGAAGTCTGGGCATCTCTGCTCAGACTGCTGCCTCATGACGTGACCCGGTCCCGGATAAGCGGTGGAAGATGGATGGATGGATGGATCACGCCCAGACAGAAAAACAAACACACACAGACGCAGTTTGGCCGTTGGCCGTAATAACAGGGCATTGACAGAGGTAGGTGGCTGAGGATGCAGTCAGTGGTATTTACAGTCTCAGTAGAGCACAGAGCAAACTCCCAACACAACAGGAGAGGTGTGTGTGTGTGTGTGTGTGTGTGTGTTTGAACCAAATGTCCTCACAGGAGGATTACAGATATCCTCCAAAGTGAGGACATTTCTTGTTTTCACATTTTTAAGGTACACATGTAGCTGAAGAGTTGGAGTTATGAATGAATGTAGTCAGCAGAAAGTCCTCTCAAGCACAGACATAAAGTAGTGTGTGTGTGTGTGTTAGTGTGTGTGTGTGTGTGTGTGTGTGTGTGTGTGTGCAGTAGTGTGTGTGTGTGCAGTGTGTGTGTGTGTGTGTGTGTGTGTGTGTGTGGGACAAAGGCTCTCTGTTTGCGTGTCAGCAGCGTTGTGGGAACGCCGGGAGATTCCTCAGAGGACAGAAGAGATTCATTTCTTTCTGTCAACATCTCTCTCTCTCTCTCTCTCTCTCTCTCTCTCTCTCTCTCTAATCTCTTTAAACTCTCTAACTCTCTAAAAGCTGATTTCACTTTCTCATGACAGGAAGGACTCTCACCGTTTACCGAGCTGGAAGATTTATCAAGACTTTTCCACATCCAAAATCGTTTTAAATGTGAAAATAAATAAATAAAATCCTACGTATTTGTTCTGGTTTCAAATTTTCAACAAACTCCTAATATACTTATTTGCTAATCTCTGATTCTGAAATTCATTTTGGTGGAAGTGATGGTTTCCACATGTCGACATCTGCCTCTTTGTGCCCATGAAACGTGTTTTGGGATCTTTTACTGCTGTGGGTTAACCTTTGATGAACCACACTGAGACTGACGCGCTGCTACTCGACAGGCTTTGTTTGAACATGGCCCAGAAATTCTTTACTAAAGCAGGAGACACTCCTCAGTCAAATGCAGAAAATAGACGAATGGATCTGAATCCTTCGAACAGACTTTATGTGGTTCAGTTGGGACGGCACACACACACTCTCGGTGGGTAGCTGCCAAAAATAAAAGTGGAGGGTGGGACGCAGGAGTCCAGATGATTGTATCTCTATTATGACCCGACAACTGGGTCTGCAGATCTTTTCACAGAAAATAGCACAACACAATGAATTCCTTCATTGTGAAAGAGGACCAGAGAGTGGGGAGGGTGTGGAGTGTAACTGATCACAGTCAGTTATGTCATCCTCAGGCTTGTTTCACAAAACTCTTAGGAAATGAATGAAGCCTGGTCCTGTTCAGATGCGACACAAACTGTTTTTACAGGTTGGTTTTTGCACAAATTAAACTAAAGATATGATGTGATAATTGGTGATTGTTTGTTAGTGTCTATAGGCTAATAACTTTGGACAGAACCAGGCAGCTGTTTCTAGTTTTCCTTTCTGCTAAACTCAGCAAACCGGCTCTACATTCATATCTACTGTACAGACAAGAGAGTGGTATCAGTCCTTTTATATAACTAATAAGCATCTGTCTCAAAATGTACAGCTTTCTCTTTAAACTCTGGAGAGAAAATAATCATTTGGACTTCTACTTCCCCAGAATCTGTTTTTTCATATCTGTAAATATTTGTTTGTCCTCAGTGGCCCGAGCCTGCAGAGCTGTGGATTTCCACTGACAACTAAATAAACCTGTATCTGTGTGTGTGTGTGTGTGTGTGTTCAGACATTCCTGACCCCACTCAGAGCTCTCAGTGACACAACAAGGCTTTCACTGGAAGCCTGTTTAATATTCAGCCTGTCTCTCTGAAACACACACACACTCACACACACACAGAAAAACTACTACTAGTTCTGCACAGTACCCTTGTTTTCATCGTTTCATCGAGATGTTCAAAGAAAAACATGAATAAATGAATGTTATATAAATAATCCCATTTGTGAATTCAGTGAATGGTGTGTGTGTGTGTGTGTGCGTGTGTCCGTGCACACCTCAAACTGTGGCCAGTTCATGCTCATGCCCGGTCCGTGGGTGTTCCTCCACCATCTGAGATCTTCAGTGTCACTGGCTGTTTGGATGGTCTGACCCAGGTCTCGGTACAGACTTTTGAACCTGTTGGACAAAGTGACCGGGTGTAGTCATCACATCTACACCCTCCTTTAAATTTTAATTCTATCACAGTGTGATTTATAATATCTGACTTTGTGTCCTATAAAGGTTTGGCATGATGTTTAAGCCTATTTCTTTTTTGTAGATATTTCAAATTAAATTTTTCATATCTTATAAATTTGAGTCGTTGCATTTGACTCCCCCTGCAAACTCATCTGATGAACTATCACACTTAAAGCAGCTATAATTGATCTTTTTAAAATAACAACGTCAAAGGCCAATATGAAAACAAGCTGTAGATGAACCTCCTGCACCTCAGGAGGTGGTGGAGACCAAAAACAGAGCAAAAAGAGAGACAACATTGGAATTAATTCATCAGATGTGAACAAAAACGACTCTAAATGAATTATAATGTTGCTCCACAGCTGCTGGATGTGTAAATATGACTGTTTCCTAACTTTTTCACCATATTAACTTGTCAGTGCAGAGTTCACAACTTTCCACTGTGTCAAAAACATGTAGGCTCAAACTCACAGATTGTGGTGTGTCTAAAAATAACTGGTAGAGAACAAATGACAGGTCGGCTTATCTCATCAACGTGGCTGCTGTGTTATTAAGTTATTAAGTTTGAGCTGCGTTAATTGATTTCTTTTGTCATTTTAGGGCAGCAGAGTGAGCTGGAAACACCACATTGACATATTATGAAGTGTTGGCAAATAAACGCTCATATACACGCCAGACAGACACAGAACAACGGAAGCATTCATGTACAATCATATTTGTGTCCACCTGATGGATGCAAGCCTCTTCTTTTAGCTCTGTTTTAGTGTCTGCCCCCTCCTGAGGGAAATATCTGTCTCTTTTAGCTGCTAAATGCGACAGTATGTTCTGTTAGCTGCTCTCAAACTGAGTCCATCTTCTGTTTGCAGCTGAGGTCGTGTACTGTGGCTTTATTTTTGCTAATAACAACCCACAACGACCTGAGACTGCAGAGTGGAGCGATAATTGTGTGTGTGTTTTTCATTAACAGTGACCTGGAAGTTAAGATGTGAGACCTTAATGAAGATTTAAAAGACATTTATGTGCTATTCGTCATTTCCTGCTCTTAACATGGCAGAATTACAGCGCTTGTGTACTGTTACTACAGCTTCCTGATTACAGTGTGTATTCTGGGGGCTGGGCCTTTAAAATCTTGAAGCCTCCACTTAAAAAGGTGGAATTCGAGATAAGACTATTGTATGCACATCATTTTGTACTCTGCATTATCAGCTCCGCACCGGTTTGTTTACACTCAGAGAGATGATATGAAGCAAAAACCTGCATCAATTCATCGACATCCAAAGTTCCCAGGAGCTGCAGATAAATTCCTGAGCGCTGTGTGAACACCGCACTTCCTTTTAAATCCTGTTGACTGAATTCAACGGACCGGAGAGGACAACTCTTAAAATACATTTCAAAACACAGGTGTTTTCCTGAACCCAGTCATATAAACAAAGTCTGTTTTTCAGGTCTAAAGTGGATGGAGTTTGTGCATCCAGCTATGCATGACCTCAGAAGACCATGAGATTCTTCTCCAGAAAAATCCAGTAGTTTAGACTGAAACTGAATATTCTACCGGTACATTTACTTATCTACAAAACTATAAAATATCTATAATTTAATTTTCCTGTGCTGCTGTGGCACATAATTAGTTTAACTGCCCTTTAATATGTTTTTCCAGATTTGAAACAATTTGATAAAATCTAAAACCAAAGCCTTAAACAAATTCTTGATCTTTGCCTTTTCTTTCGACATACTGGATACTCTTGGGGTCTAAAACAATTATTGTGTTTATATACATACAAATACATTCAGCTGATGCTAATATGAGGCGTCAGCAGAGTTAGCAATAAGGTGGACTGATTACAGTGACAATAAATGGTTTAAATGTACATATGGGCACCTGGAACCTGTTTAACTTGAAAAAACATGAAGCCAGACACGTTGGGATGCACTGCCCATGATTTCCCACATGCATCGTAATTCACTTCAGGCAATGAGGGACTCCATAAACTAAAATTTGTGAGAGCTCAGCCTGCGAGTCTGGATTTTGGGTTTGGATTGAGGTAGAGGCCAAGAACCTGAACAGTCTCTCTGCACCTCTTTCAACTTGATTTTAGGGACTAAACCATTTCTGAACTCTTTTACAGAGTTCATAAAGGATGAATTTATGTACAATATTTGGATAAAGATTGTTGGGCTTTACTAATCACAGTTACTTTGGTAACAGTGGCTTGTTTAAATAGCATGAGAGGTCAATAGTTAATGGACAACACCGCAAGTTTTCTATTAACTCCTGTGTACATACGCACATGTTCACACACATCTAAACCTGGACGGTTGTGGATGCCTTAATTCTGAGTCATGGATCATGAATTAGCTAATCCCCCTCTTTGTGTATGTATAAGAGAGTGTGTGTGTGTGTGTGTGTGTGTGTGTTGTGTCCTACCCGTCTTTAGCAGAGAGGTCGAGGTGTTTGTGGATGTCCAGCAGGACTTCTTTAAAGAAGCGCAGCCTCTTACGCTCGGCCTCCTGGGTGAGATCGAACACCTGCTCCATGTCCTCCATGTAGCGAGGGTTACAGCGGTTCAGCTCCTCCAGGGCCTTTGTGTAGCGCTCCTTCACCTGCCGCACACAAACACACACACACACACAAATAGAGCACATAATGAGCTACAGTGCAACCCTTCATCAACCTACATTCAGAGAGATTAGGAGAAGCAAACAAACGTCCATGTCTGCATCTATGAAGGAGTATAAGCTTATGAAGAGTAAACCGAAAGATTGACTTTGTTAGTGGGCAGAGTAAAAACGATGAGCGACTTAATTCAAGTGTCACTTTATTACAGCTTTCTCCCGAGAGCAATGATATGCAGCTGGGAGGTGTAGCATAGTGTTGAACTGCAGAAATTAATGTCTCAATATTATGTCTTTTATGCCTTTTTTTTGCATATGTGCTCCTGAATGTGTGCTTCTACGAATACTGAAAACAAACCTGTTTTTCCAAACCACATAATGTGGAAGTGCAACATTTCATTTAACAGGAAAATATTCAAATGGAAAGAAATCTATTCCATCTTCTTCCATCTTCATCTGTCAAATGTTTTTTAACCTCCGCATGTTTAAAAATGATTTCTCCATGTCAAGAATTTAAAAGGTAATGGGTAATGAAATTGTGGTTTCATTCAACAGTGTGGCATGCTAAGTGCTGTTTACCCTGATGACGTGTTGGAGGTGCGGTGGTTCATACAAACTTCTATGAGAGCCTCTCGTCTGCTGCTTTTTAAATAAGCTGCTCAGTGTGAGCACTTCTTTTTTCTACTATACCTCACCATGTATCTAAAGTATAATCCCATGAAAAAAATAAAAACACTGAAAAAGTGATGGTTGGGATACCGACTAGGTGTGTGTGACCTGTGAAGTCATGATATTGAATTTCACTTCCTTGTCAGCACTCCTTGCTTAAAAGAGCCTTTGGTTCTCTGACACAGCTCTGTGTAAGGACAGATCCCTGTTTTCGGTTGATCACTTCCCTTTCCTGGACCTTTCTTTTTTCTCTGCCGTTGGGTTTGTGCAGAGAAGAGAACAGAGGAAACAAGCCCAGTCATGTTTTAAAAGTCAAAAACACACAGAGGTATGTTTTTGTGGACTCGCTGACACACCCAGGCTAGTACAAGTGGAGCTATGCATGGGACTGTGTTTATATCTGTGTGTGTTAATATACATATACACACACACACACATATATATATATATATATATATATATATATATATATATATATATATATATATATATATATATATATATGTATGTGTATGTGTGTGTGTGTGTGTGTGTGTGTGTGTGTGTGTAAGCACTTTGTACTTTCTCAGCCTCCTGGCTGCAGCGCTCCACCCGGGTTGTGAATTTGCGGACTTCCTCCTGTGACTTGGTCGGGTCGGCCTTGGCGTGCGTTTCCCTGGTAATCGCCGTCCACTCCTCCTTCCTGGCCTGATGGTAGCTCTTCTTACAAGACTCCACCTTAACACACACACACACACAATGACACACTTTGATTTACTGCTGTAATCAGATCCTTGTACATCCAGCACACCTCGTCATTTCTCTTAAAACAGCCTTTTTTCTTCACTGACACATCTTTAGGATTAGTCTAAAACATGATTCACTCAAAAACTAAGTATTTTATTATTTTGTAAAATACAATCAACTTTGGAGTTCGGTGAGGGTGAAAATAACATTAAGGAATTTTACTGTGATAGTCACCTGTTCAGTAACAAGATACGGCAAAATAACTTTATACGTTACCTGGATTTAGCATTCGATCTGCTGTCACTGGTTCTGCTTTTAAATCCCGTTTAAAAGACATATTTTTACAGACTTGATTTTTTTACCTGACAACTACTTTTATTTGTTTACATGATACAAAATCTATGTTTTAAAGTTCATTTTAATAGTTTTATTTGTTCTAATTTTGGTTGATTGAACTGCACTTTTTATACACATTTTAACTGTGTCCTTGTGTTTTGTGGCTCTTGAGGTTTCTCTTATTATTTACATATCCATATATATAAAACTTAATTTTAATAGTTGTATTTGTTCTACTTTTTTATACAGTATTTTAACTGTGTACCTATACTTTGTTGTTCTTGAAGTTTTATCTTATTTCTAATTGTTTTTGCTTTCAGTGTGAAAAGTGATGTACAAACTTATTATTGCATTATTAATATTTAGTTCTATAAATGTATGTGTGTAGTTAGTGACGGCCTGCATCACAAAATCAATGCAAGCTCCGAAACACTTTTACTGTGGGGATATGTCCTGATCATGCTTCTGGCATTGCAGAGGCGACGGGTAAAATCAGATGATCAACAACAAATCTGCAGCCAGACGCCCGTTAACTCCTCACGTCGACCGTAAATTTCGGGCAGGACTCACCTCTTTCAGTTTGCGGACCCAGGGTTTCTGTGCTTTGCGGAAGCCATCGTCTGCGTCCTTGGTCTCCCTGAAGCCTCCCATCATCTGCTTGTGGAAGGCGTCCTTCTGCCAGTTACGCATCTTCTCGCTGTCCTCACCCGCCAGCCGCTCCCGCAGCTCCAGATGCAGCTCGCTGAGCCGATCGGCCGCCTGCATAAAGGCATGCCATGCTTTCTCCAGCGTACCGTACTGCGGACCTGAGGATCAAGTATAGGGAGAGGAGAGACGCTCTTACATGCTCTTACCATCCCATTTAGCTTGAAACAATAAAAATACAGCGGCCAGTCGTCTTTGTTGGTTGGTTTGTCTAAATGACTGTTTACGGCCAAGACTGTGTATTAACCAGCTAAGTGTGATCAAAAGTTTAGATTAAAGTGAAGAATATGATCCGATAAAGAGGTCTCAGCCACACACTATCAATTCAACTTAAAACTGAATAGATGATTGATTATACATCAAAGTTCATAATTCTGGTTTAAGTAGAGGGTTTAGCCATGTTTCACATTAATGTTAATTAATAAAAAGTTTGTTTCTGATATTTTTCTGAAGGGTACTACCTAATTACAGGACAAATAGGTTGAATGACTTGTTAACAGACCCTGACAGTGTAAAGGTCAAACATCCCCAGACCACATCTGCCGCAGCCTGCACCTCATGTGATCAGCGTTTTGAACTCACCTTTCTCCACGACGTTCCTCCACCTCTTGGCCCAGTCACTCAGCTGCAGGGCATAGCTCTTTTCTATCTTTGCCCTCTCCTGGAAGCAGCTCACCAGCTCATTACACAGCCGGTGACCGTCGTCTATCCGCCTCACCGTGCGCTTGTAGTTCCCCGGCTGCAGAGGAAATACAAAAATGGGTACAGTAAACACACACACTGAAATAAGACTTTTAATAATCCTTTTGTGGGTTCTGTGCATGTTACCAACATTTGCATGCCGACTCGACAGGATGTTTAGTGCAGATGATGTACAGAGGACTGAAATAGATCAAATGAAAAGAGCGAGCGAGGACAGCCAGAACAGAAAGTGAGAGGAGTTGAAGGTATGTAGTTTTTCCAGATGGAGGGCTGTGAAGCCTGCAGTCAGTCAGCAGGGACTCATTATGTGTCTGCGTCTCTATCTAAACAGCACAGGCCGACACGCCGCCTTATCTGCAGCTGAGCTCCGAGCTTCGTCAAGAACACAGGACAGGAGGATTCTCTATACTTTCCAGACCATTAGTGAATATATTTAGAGTTTTATTGTTGTTGTTTGTTAAGTAGCTGATTTTGTTCTGCTAGACGGGTGTCTGCAGCTCAGTAAGAAAAGTGAATCATCTACTGTTCACAGCTCTGGCACCTTTATCCTCAATGAAGCGTCCTTAGATAAAACACTGAACCCCAAACTGCTCAGGATGATCAGGCCAGGATATCAGCAGGTTATCACTCCGCAATGGGTGTCTGAATGTGCGTGAGAGCGAGAAGTATAAAAACTGCTATGTAAACGTTGCCATACACGTGCATTAATATGCACTCAGGCATGTAACCAGAAGTGCAAAAAGCAGTTAACTAAACATTTCATTGTCTCAGCACTTGTACACTGTGAAGTGACAATAAGGTTGAATCTAAGCTGATCTAAAACCAGATTACATAATCCGTCTTTTTTCATGAATTGTCTCTTAATATCAGTAATTTGTGTGTGTGTGTGTGTGTGTGTGTGTTCCTCATGTACCTCCCAGAAGCTGTCAGAACTGCCCAGGTTGCTGAGGTCCCCATTGGAAGACATTTTGGGGTCGGCCTTACAGCACAGAATGATGGCGGCTGGAGAAAAGACTGCAGAGAGAAAGAGAGAGATAAAATCATTCACTACATGCAGCTGGTTTCATGTGAAAACCTTCAACACATGAAGCTGAGATCAATCAGCCACATTACAGACTGATAATCACATGATTTTATATTAATCCAGTCACAGATTCATCTCACAAAAATAAAGAAATCTGACATTTATTAAGCACAAATATTTTCATAGAGCCTTTTAAACAGGTGAGTGAAGTTCAAGGGGTGCTAATGAGAGCTGATTGTCTGATTAAAACAGAGTCTAATACAAATAAACCTGAAACAAAACTGATTAAGTTCCTAAATATAACTTGTGAGAATTTGTTGAAGCGAATTTGTTGAAAAAAGAAGCGCTCACACTGTTTGTTGTGAGATTTAATGAGGGAAGAGTAAAAATGAATGCAGCGCAGGCCAAGACATCTTTTGACCCTCTGTAAATGCTCAGTCCTAAAGTATTTCACCGAATTTGTGACACAGATTGTGGGATAATACATAGTCCTGTATGCAAGATCAAGAATGAATTTGAAAAAACATGAACATATATATTTTCCTCCAGTTCATCCAGAGCCACCAAGGACACCAGAAAACTGATCTTTATGTGTAGTCTCACGCTAAAACGTGCTAATAGTAAGACAAAAATACAAATAAAATAGTTAACGGTTTCAGGCATCGAACCTGTGACCTTATAGTGTCCGCTGTATGCAGCTCTGAAGTTTCAGCCTCTGAAAAACTGCAACTCCACATCAGTCGACATAGAAAGCTGCAGTCTTCACCGCCCGCTGCCTACAGGGGCCGTTTTCTCCACGTCGCTGCCCAGTTTTCCTTCAGCACACAAATAGGCCGTGTGTCCGACAAACACTGATGCCCTGTCTCAACACATCCGCTCCGTCACCGAAGCCAGAATCTGTCCTGTTCATCCACAATGGATCTCATTCATCACAGAGGAGATCCACAAATGTTTGTAGAGAATCATCTCCAATAATAACTCAAAGATACAAATCATTTTTAACTGTGTAATATCTCTCTTCGTTCATCCTCACCAAACTCAGCCTCAAACTGAATCAGAACAGGAGGAGAGACAAGATAACTTGAAGAGGACGCTATAGAAAGGTGCCCTGTGGAGTTTTCTTTTTGTTTAGATTCAGCGTTACTCACCACAACTCATTTTGTGCATCTACAAGCAATTTCTTCCTCATTAAACATTTGCTTGTAGTTCAGTGGAAAAGTGTGAAATTGTCAGTAGGACTTTGTATCAAATCTTCATCTTCGTACACAGGATAAACAACATGTCACTTCCATAGTGCTAAAAAACTAAAAAGCTCTATAGAAACCATTCAAAGTCCAATAAAAATGTAAAGAAGCAAGCAAGAAATCTAATTTATTCTTAATATTATAAAGCAGGACAACCAGAACATTTATAAACAGAACAGAAATTTTGAGAGTAGATTTTTATCTAAAAAGATAGCATGGGATGTAATTTAGCAGATGTAGCAGAGTAAACATGTGTTTTCTTTTAATGTGGCTCCAACATGAGCTGAGTCGACAGCTAACCGTGACCTGACTTCTGCATACATCAACTTCCTCCACGCTGTCGTCCCATTGGACAAAACTCTATTTCAAGGCGAGACAACTTCCTGTGGCAGGCACAACAATCTGGAAGGAAAACATGCCACCACTCCAGTCCTCCTCTGTCTGACTGCCATAAACCAAAACCCTGCTGAAATCTCGTGTCTGTCGAGGGCACTTAAAGCCAGTTAAAGCTTTTGCTGGATGTGCTGCTACTGTGGCTGTCACACATTTTTCTCACAAATATTGAGAACTGTCAAAGAAAAGGGAGGTGCAGAACTAATCATTGGCCTTTTATGGTTCAAGTGAGTAAACATCAAGCTTAAAAAGTACTTTTGTAAGCCTGCATGATTCACAGATTCACAGATTCAGTGCATGAATTCCATCTCTAATTAAAGCTTGTTTCAAAATAAAAGCCCCACTCACTGCTTCATATTATATATTAGCATACATTAAAAAAAAGAACTGCAATCATGGGATAGATTTTTATTTTGGATGACAGCCAAAACATGACATTTACTGTCAATGCTGTAGATAAACTGCAATATAGACTGCTCTACTGTAGAAGAAAAAGTTATTTATGTCAATGTAGTCTCTGTTTACACATCTAAACTATATATTTTGTGAATATATCTTTCAGTATTTAAGGTGGATTTTCCCAGAACAGTTTTTAGAAGCATGTTAAACAGAGGAGACTAAACTAAACCTGTGACATAAGTGAATTTTTTAGTTTGTGAGTTTTATCACCATTTAAAGTACTTTGAATTGCTTCTGTGAGAGACTGTCCTTTGCAAGAGGGCTCGACTTGACAGGACTGTGAGAAGTTTCCAGGTTATTTACCCTCCTCCCTGTGTTTCATAATGTTCCCTCTCACTGTAAATAACCAGTTGAGTCTGAAAATAACAGCAGCAGATCAGTGTGCTGGTGGTAAATAAGATGCATCTACAAACTGTAGCCTTGGTGAAGTCTGCAGGGAACAATGTGGGAGCGAGTCTAAATAAATCCAGGACCACGAGACTGCAATGACGACAGAAGAAGCAGCGTGCACTTACTTGTGCCACATGCAAAGACTAGGCCGGGCCTTGAATCAAAGAGTTCAGGTTTAAATATGTATTTATGTATTTGTAGGTGTGTCTGTTGTGTCTGAGGAGACAAGTGACGTTCAAGATTATCCAGACTATGACGTTCAACAACACAACATCACACCTCTCAGACGCTGCAGCTAATCCCCTTCAGACAGCTGAGCTCTAATTTTCTCTGCACCTTGTGTAGGCCAGACAGCACAGGTGGAAACAGCAGAGGGATGACCGACTATGTGTCTGTATGTGTGTGTGTATGACATGTGAATGTCAAGTATGGTAGCAGCTGAGATATCTGCCACCAGCATGCTGGAACATGAGTGAGTATGAGAAAACTGACTTCCCTAAGGATCGCTAATTACTGCTCCTATATCCTACAGGGCAGCGTTGTGTTTGTGTGTGTGTGTGTGTGAGTATCTAGGTGTGGCTCATTGAAAGCAAGTAGGTTTGGCTGCATACACTTGTATTGTCTGTTTAACTGTTGTGGAGGTGGTGTGCAGACGCTGACCAGAAAGGCCAACAGAGACCTTTCTGTAACATGTTCTGTCATAGAAAGGACATTCAACCACAATTTCACAACAAACCTCAGTCATAATCCACCACGTCCAAACACAAACAGCACTGTATCACAAGTGCTGAGGCCTGATTCTCACAGCTTACAGCGTTTAAGGCAGAAGTCCTAGTGTAGTCTTAACACACTTCTTATCTGACTTCTTATCTCTATTTTAATTCTTCCCAACCGTCCACAGCAAAGCTTAATCCTCACAGCTGCACACTAACATGCTTACAACAAGAATGATTACATGTTGATGATTAGCAGAAATGTTTGCCATGTCCTCTTTTTTAGTTAAGCAAGTTGGTATGCTAACACAACTTACAGCTAAGGCTGATGGGAAGTTTTCCAGGAATTTGGTCTGAAACTTATTAGATTTTTTACCTGATGTTGGCCAGGATTTAAAAATCAGGAGATCAAAAAAGTGTTTATATTTACCTTGAGGGAACAATGAATGTCTGCTAAAATTTCACAGCAATCCGATCAAAGTGGAAAATGGATAAATAAATGAACAAAAAAAGCTTTGGAAGTTCATTTCTGTCACCTAAATTCTATTGTCCGTATGCTAAATTGTTTCAAGCAGGCCACAAATTAGACTAACCAATAAAAATACATTTAGGCAGCTTAAAATTTACTTAAAAGTTTATTATTTCAGACAGAAAAGGCCTTAAGGTATTTCTTTGGTGTGCCCCAAGATCCAGTCCTTAGCCATCTCTCCTTTTTCTGTCTGTGCAGTTGTTGTTACAGTCTAACATCTATGAACATTGTACTCCTGTATAATGTTATGCAGATGACACACCAGTCTACATTTGTACTTCACATGACCACATCAGTGAAAAACAAAAAGAAGGTTATATTAAAGTATTGTTTTCTTATTAGAAGTCAGAGCAGCAGGACCTTTATGTTAATATTGTTGTGTTTATTTACAGTTGCTTAGTTAGGAGTATAAAACAGTGAAGTTACAGTAAGTCTCCTGTTCTGTAAGCTGTAATCTGTCTTTGGAGCTTTATTTTCTAAATTGTATCTAATAGATTCATAATATCTCCATTATAACACCCACACCCCACGCTAGGATTTAAGATCACATTGAGAAGGAGTGTGAGTGTGTGTGTTTGTCTGCAGTCACAAGGTAACTACAGCCAGCAGTAAAAGGATTAGACTAAAAACAGATGAACCATATTAGCTGGATACAGTACCTGCAGCTGAATACTGTCTTACTGCAGTATTCTCAGCCAACTGTATTGGCATACAGCAGGGTCAGCTTTGGCTAAAAACTCACTGAAAAGAAAACATGAATGTGTACAAGACAAGATAAAACTACCCTGGTACTGACCTGCCTCTCTACCTGGTACAAAAATCTAATTCAAAACTTTGTAAAGTCTAAAGGGAGGCTTGGTCTTGTCTTAACATGTAAAATGTCAACATTGTGTAAACTGAATTATTACAAAGTGCACAAAGAGCATATTTTCACGCAATAGTAACACACTGGATATTATCTCTGGGTATGAGAGATGAAGACACTGGAGTCAGTCAAACTTTTTACAGTTAGAATAAAGTAAGTGTGTAATTTTGAATATACCTGAATTAAATATACTATTACATTATCCCAATTCAATATTTTACAATTGACTTTTTCAATTTCTCCATTGGGGGGGGGGGGGCTAACTGCCTTGATGAATTTCACCATGAACAGATGGTGAGTTGCAAGTGCTGGGTTTGGTTTGTGTTTGGTTTATGTTTGAGAATCAACGAAACACTTACCACCCCCCTAATGTGTGTGTGTTTTCTGTGCTGTGTGTGTGTCATGTGTGTGTGTGTGTGTGTGTGTGGTCTTTAGGGATGTTTACATTCCGCAATCACTGATCGTGAACTTGGGTTCAATCCCCCCGACTTTAACCACACACAACACATGCGCCAACCCAGGACCTCAGACCATCCTGGAAGTCAGGGTCCTGCTGGAGCTGTATGCAGTGTGGTCGAAGGAGTTATAAGGGAGTACAAGGATGGGATGGTACGTAAGGGTTAGAAGAGCCAATGTGACCAGTAGCGAGTTTTCATGTGTCAGGTAATCTTTAAAACCCACACATCAGCCTTCAAGTTAAAAATAGTGTCTTATCTTGCATTCTTACATCCTAAAAACCTTTCAAATATGTGGACTTCGCCTGCCTGAGTTTTGCTGGTGTGTCAATATGGGGGTTTCAGATTTAAGCTAATAAACTGTTGACAATACCGCAGTTCAACATAACCTTCACAGTCCCTTTTACCTCTAAACAACATACAAATCCACCAGTTAGCCATCTGTGTGCACTTATTTTATGATGGCAAAAACACATTGTGTAAATTTTTAAATATTTAATAAATTACTAAATTATTATTATTATTATAATAAGTATTCTGACCTGACAAATGCTCGAAAATCTTGATACACTCAGATTAGAATTCAATAACTTGATTGTGCAAATGTGGAATTGCCATTTTAAAAGCTGACATGCTGGAAAAGCTGGACATTTTGAGTTATATGCTTATTTGCTTTGTTGCCAAATGAAATTATCAATATCACTCTTGTGTCTGTGTGCTAAGATTGAAGCCACCACCAGGAGCCAGGCTATCTTAAAATGGCACAAAATCCACCTATCAGCATCTCTTAAACTAAATAATTCATGCATTATATCTCATTTGTTTAATTTGCACAAAAACTGAAGAAAATCTGTCATTTTAAGGGGCACCAGACTATTTCTTGGCTACAAAGTTTCTGGACCTGGACTAGAAACAATCTCATACATAAAGTTTGCACACTTCTGTCATGGTACAGATTGATGTGATATAAAAATATACAATGGTATAAACATATAATGATATAAAATGTGTTCATTAGTGAACTTTCATTGTGTTGGAATACAGATATTAATATTTGTAGGGAGCCAGAGCCAACTCTAGTAAATAAAGCTAATAAACAGACTTCCCCAAATACTTTTCCTTTCAGTATCTAAACTCCACCTTTTTCTGTTTTTGTTGCCCCTAGTTTCTTTTTCATTTAGTCCATTAGCTATCTGAAAGCATCTAAAAGCTACAGGTTGGTTCTTGATCCAGAACTGAGCAGCAGACTGTCCGGCCTGACCGACAGAGAACAGGAGGACCGTTGAAAGAGGGAAAAGTGATGGAAGCAACGAGGCCATGAAAGACTGAAAGACGAGACGAATAAGAGAGCCACACTTTGACAGGTAGATCAGATCAGTTCAGGATGAGCTAAGTGCTGCTCACCACCTCTGTGTGGAAAAGAAAAGTTAAAGAGAGACAAACATTTACTTGCTAAAGAGACACAGCAAGGCAGCGAGGAAGAGGAGGAGGCCTTCTGATGTGGTTGCTGTAACAGTAACTAAACATCGATACAAGGGCATGTGGAGCTGGTTTATCGAGCTCATATTAATCAAAGAGAAGTGCATGTGTGCACAGAATACAGACGCAGCCACACCCACAAATAAATCTGATATCAAATGACATTAACAACCAAATTCTACACCTCTACTTCCCTTTGTGCACACGACTTAAACACTCGTCATTTTATTTCGTAGGCCTGGTTTTTATAAAGATATTCAACCAAAAATCTTTTGAGCATCAAACACTTAGCCTGGCTCCAACTCTGATTGCTGTAAATCAGGTGGTGTGTTCGTTCATGCCGGTTTCCATCAGCCAAAAGAAAAACTGATTCATCCACACAGTGAAAATGCTAACACACTGACGTTAAATAGGGTCAGTGTTTAGCATGTTCAACATCTGTGTTATATCTGTCATTATAAAGAATCACCCACAGAAACATTTCAAACTGCTTCTCCTCTATCTGTTCAAAACCTTTCATCTTTGTAGCACTGTGTTTGATGCTCAAAAGATTTTTTATGGTTGCATTTTTCAGGTTTCTTCTTGGAAAAAAAAAAAAAAATCAAAACATTTTGTGAAGTCAAGACATTTTTTAACTTCATTTGTAACTGTAGATCTGTCCACAGCAAACACCAACATTTCTGTTCCCAACACAACACCACAGACCCTCAGTTCAGTTAAACAACAATAAACATATATATATAAAGAAAATCACGCAAGTTGATTTAATCATTTTACATGCACGTTCTGATCACCTTCACTATTTATGTCTTCATTATTTTAACCAGTTATCAGTTGTGTCATTCAATGCGCGATACAGAGATATCTGCATCTGACACAGTCCTGCTAAAGAAGTGGGTGATGAGAGAGAGAGAGAGAGATTCTGGTTGTTGGTTTATAGAGAAATGGGTCAGGCCAGCGAGGAGGAGGAGGAGGGATAGAGGCAGGTCCAGACCTCATAAGCTCCACTGGAAAACTCACGGTCATTAATCTGATTAATGTACACCGACAGTTTCCCTGGAGCCAGACTCCGTCTATACGCTTCTACATGTCAAGCACGCGGAGGCCTGCAGGAGTATTAGTCTATAAGCTCCTCTGCTACACTGCTACAGTATGTCTGCAGAGTATGTGAGAGTATGTGGGTACACATCAGGGCCTGGAGGCTGCAAACATCTATAAACAGAAGCTTTTGGAGATACTTTTCTTTTTTTTTTTTTGCTCCGGCTGCTGCTTCTCTGCCAACAGCTGGCTGAATAACAGAGCCTGAGAAACAGCTGTGCCCCAGAGCGCTGCTGTGTCTCTTTCCGCAATGAGAGACTCTCTGTTTAAAGAAAGAAAATGATAACCATGCTCACAACGATGATTGCTGTTGGCAGAAATAAACCACATTATGGGTTCTTTTCAAAGCCACCATCATGCTATCTATTTGTGCCTTGAAAAGTCCACTGAGGGAAAGTCAGGAAGTAGAATCTATCCAAAAAACAAAGTTTAATCTAAATGTTTGGAATGATTCACTCCTTAGATGAGCTCTCCCACAAGCTGTTTTATTAGCCTTGTTTCCATGTTACAGCCCAGCACAGTGTGTGGCTCCGCTGCAGCTGAAGCTTCACTAAAATGCCGACAGGACTTCACTGCTCCTCCCGCCCCCGGTGCCGTCACCACTGCCAAGTTAGCTCACACACGCTGAGTGAAGAGTGAAAAGTGTACGAGTGTGAGAGGGAGGAAGTTCCTACCCATCGTCACAGCCAGCAGCTCTCAATCTTATGACAACAACTGACTCCAGAGAAAAAGGAAACTATGCTGCCAAACAACAGTCTGCTTGCTAAGGCTGTAACACATATCAAGGAACATTTACTAAATATTACGTTACACACATTAAAAGTAAGAGGGTGAAATTAAAAGCCATCCATTCACATTTTAAACTTCAACTGCCTGTACATATTGAGAATAGCTTGGTCTAAAAAAGCAGAAATCTAATTTATGTGAATTTGTTTAAATGAACATTTTGTGAAATACACTTAAAGACTTTCCTGAGAAGATAACCTATTACTATTTGTAATAATAAATAATTGTGTTTCCTCTGTTTCCAGTCTTTGAGCTAAGCTAAGTAAAAAAAAAAAAAAAGGTACATTAACAATTAATTTCTATTTTCATTTGCAAGTTCTAGATTTGCATTTCTACACTAAGCCTGTAAGAAATCATTTTGGTGAGAATGATGAGTGTACAGCGTATTATCATACATTTTTACTCTATCTTTTAGATTTTGTGTTTGTCTCCTTCTTAATGCAACACAACAGCAAGTAAATTTTCTTGTATGTGAAAACCTACTTGGCAAAAAACCTGTTTGTTTTCCTGATTTCTGACTCTGGTTTCTGTTTGTTGAATAGCAGAAAGATCAACTGGTGAGTCACGGTGGGCGTAAACACAGCTCACATCTCACAAAGAAAAAATACATGCCCTGTAAATCCTGCTCACGGAAGTTAATTGAGAAATTTGAAGGCTGAAAAACAAAATCACAGGCATTCAATTTTTTAAGGCACAATTATTCATCACCTTGAAACAGTGACTGTGAGATTAATCCAATCACATGACACTGCACATTTGTCTGACATGACCCGACCGCCTTGTACAGGGTTTACTGAGTGCACTGTTGAGCATTACCTTCACAACCCCAGCTTCACCTTGCTTATGTGATCTGGCAAGGCTTAAGAGACATCTGCTCGAGACAGATGTCATCTAAAGCAAAGGTTGGACACAATAGGTGATTAAGTCTTCTTCACTCAGTCAACACGAACCCATCCTACATCTGACTGCACTAAAACCCCCGCTCACAACAGTCTCACTGCTTTTACGTCTGAGAAATTATCCTAAACTACACACACACAAAATACGTATCTGGTCAGGCTCAATCACATCTCAAAGTCTTTCGATTTAAGAGATATCATCTGGCTTTGCAAGGCTACAAAGAGATGCCATCAACTAAGCCAGCAAATCAAGATACTGAGCAGATTATCTGTGGCAGAAGTAGTGATGTGGAAGTCACTGAAAACCAAAATGTTGGGTGCAAAACTCAGAAAGCAATTCTGTGAAAAACGTTGCATGTTAGAGCACTGTTATCAGGTGACAGCAGAACAATAAGCATGACCATGAACAATAGAAATGACACACAAACCACATATTGCACGACAAAGGCCCCGCTGAGGGGTAGAGCCCAGAGTGACAGCATAACTTACCTTATCAGAGACGAAAACAGAGACGGACAGATGTCCAAACAGAAGACAGCCTCTGTCTCTGCAGGCCTGAGAGACAAAAAGAGACAGACGGGGCAGATGCAACAGCAAAAGGAAAACACAGAGAGGTTAGTTAGCCAGCAGAGCAGCATGCAGTTAGATCCCGCTGCAGAGCGACAGAGTTCAGACAGAGCCGGACGAGCCGCCCGTTATATGGCTCTGCGATAGCTGCGAGGTGGCACATTCTGGGGGTCATGGTGAAATGCCACACATGGAGCCAATGGTGGACGGATAATGAAACAGCCGGAGACCAACAACCCCCATAAGAGGAGGTCAGAGCAGTTAGCTCACACCTCTAAAATTACCTGCTTGGGCAATGAGGTGGGAAGGGAGTGTCAGCTTTTAAAAAAGACCACAAGAGTGATTTTGCATTTACAACAAATCACTTTGGATTACTTCTGATTAGGTTAAAACATATCGTGTTTTTGAACGTTTTCCCACCTTACAGAGACTTGAAACATCTTTAAGATACATAATCACAGTAACCAGTAAAAATGATCAAATAAAAGCATATCCAAGTGTACTTTTAACATATTTTTAAATTGAATTATGACACAGTAAATCTTAATCTTCCATAGCATTAGGAGAAATGTTTTCATATCACTACTACATTGCCACACAATGATATAATACTGAAACTAAAGTGTCGTTAACACTTTCAGTGGTCAGTAATTTCCAAAAATGTTTAAGCCTTTGCAAGCTAATTTTAAAATATATGCTTTGAAGTTGGAGAAATAAAAATCAGTCCCACTGCATTTTGAAGTTTGCATTATTTGTAGTAAATGGGACTAAAATGTAGAGAACAGTGGGGCTTTCCTTTAAATTTATATTTTGCAATTTCTTTTTTGAATATTATTGAACGAACCAGCACCGAAGAGCCCCACCCTCTTTACTCAGAAACAATGAATACCTGTGGTTAGTAACGAACATGGTGTCAGATAATGCAAAACTACTTAAAAAAGCTGAATGAATAAGGTTAGATGTTGTCATAATTACTCTTTTTATATTACTTAAGGGTTTCTTGTTTACATCCCATGATAACACATAATTATCCCTCAATTACCACATTAATGAAGACATTTTTCATGAAACAATGTGGTGACATTTGATCTTGTCAGGATCTGCAAGTTGTGAATGAAATACAACTGCAGGTCTTATAAAGTAATTAAGTTGACATTTCACACTCCCCCTCATGTGGTGATCTCACTCCCGTAACATGCGACAGCCCGAGGCTCCGCTTCTAACTGACAACAAATCATGTGACGGTTCCCTGGTCGAAGGCGAGGCCAGAAAACAAAACGAAAGCAGATCACAGAGGAGGCACACAGGACAGCAGACTGAAGAGGCTGAGAGAAAAGGACAATTCAGCCTTGCTCCCACACACACAGCTGCTCTCCCAGCTCATCTCCAGCCGCTTTATCGAGGCCTACGTTGGGCCAGAACCGCCTCCATGCCAGCTCCCTTTGCTCAGCACCGAGTTCTGCAGCCCGTAAGCGGGACGCTGGCTGGAACAATCTGTTGCATGTCGCAGTGCTGCCAAAGATTAACCCAGAATCTGCTTCGCCTGCTGTTCACATTTGACTCCAACATGATTGCGTTAAGTGTCAGAAACGCAGCACAGAACAACCAGGACTTTTTCTCTCTGTTCAAAAATCACGTTGAAACAATTAGTAGATCAAAATCAATTATTTGATAGCTAGTTTCATAATTTATGAACATTGGATTCTTACAGCTTCTTAAATGTGTGGATTTGTTCCTTTCCTCTACATTAAAGCACACTGAATGTCTTTTGGACTGTTGGTCAGACAGAAAAAAAGCTTTTTGAGACGTCATCTTTGCTTACAGGAAACTATAATGGACTTTTTTCACAATTTTCGATTTAAAGACAATAATCAGCAGGTAGATCAATAATGAAAATAGTTATTAGTCACAACGACACAAACAAGAAATGGCTAAAAATGATCTTCTTGGCATGGTTGAATCCTTTCCAACCATTTCTCTGAATGTAGGTTGAAAAAGTAAATTAATTTCTTCATTCAATTACTTCTTTAGCTTTTATTTGATTAATTGCCTTAAAAATTTTATATTTTACATAAAGTTGGCTAAGAGATAATCATAAAGTAATAGAACTGTGAGGAAAATGACATGACAAGGGGCTGGTTTTGTTAGAGAGGCTTATAAAACAATCGACTGGGTTTTTGAACTGGTTGAAGATGTGATTCAAAAAACGTGAAATAAAACTTTACATTACAGATGAATCCCTCTGTCCCAGGACGACCTGCATTCTTCAGCTTTTCCACTTCTGGTGCGAACTTTTTTTAGTTTTGATTTAAAAAAAGCACAAGCAGCTACGTGGGCCAACCAGATGAGCGGACGGACTGGGCGGGAGTTAACGTTCAGCATTGACATATTTCATGTTTCCATGAAATTCCACTTGCTTGGCAGGATTTGAAGCCTGGAGCTGGGGCAAAGTTTCTACCTGCCTGCCTGCCTGCCCCACCCCTCCATGGATCCTACTTTAATTGTCAGGGACTCCCAAACGCCCACACTTGGATTTCTATCTGCTAACAAACCACTGGCTGGCAGGATTTCACCTCCTCTGATGAAACCTTAATTACTTCATAGAGATTGTGTCCATGCATGTCATTACATTTTCTGATTATTTTCTAAGGTGTGAAGGGTCTCTAATATGCTTTGCCAAAGTCAATGCTGTCACTGCCTGAAAACATAAAAATGTTTTCTTGTAAAGAGATTATATTGTATATTAAGTATGCAGCACCAAAAAACATGATAAATAATTGTAATTTAGACCACATCAGTAATATTTTTGTACATTTAGTGTCACATTACTGTTAAAAAAAAAAGAAGAGGTGACCTGCATTGCCAATAAGTTGCACAAGATTGCATGATTGATTGTTGCTGTTTGTACTTTTACTGCTGCAGGAATTTGAACCTTGGAGCTTCATGACTCTGTCACCAAAACTGCTGTTGCTGAATTATTTTTTAATTTGTTTTAATCTGCCATAATTTTAGACTATTCAGATTTTCTTTCCTGTTTTCAGACAGTCGACTGATTTGCATCAATGCCAATAAACACACACACACTTTGCATGAACGCTGCCTCCACAGCGCCCTGCGGCAACAACCAAATTTACATTTTGGATTTTTTTTTTCTCAGGAGGTGGTTGAGACTGTAACAGAGTGAGAACATTCATTAAATGAACACAAACACAACTACACCAAGATGACAAATCCATTATCATAAGATTGTCAGCTAGCTAATGTATTGGCCACAACGACTTGATAAGCAAACTGTATGTCAGAGCTATGCTTTTATGTTTTCCGGCTTCATGCAGCCCTAAATTGTTAGCTGAAACTAAAGACGAACGACTCTGTAAAGTTTTGTATTCTCTATAAGAGTACTGATAGGTCCATTTCAAAGCATTTTGATAACAGTGCAAGGTGTTCAGACTTCCAGACAGCAGATTAAGGGCACTATGGTCCAACAACACAAGCTGGTAGCTGGTATTATTTTTAAAGCGAAACTAATGCTTGTTAGTACCACCTGTGCTTTAAAAGGCCAACGATGACGGATGATAAAGGCTGTATTCAAAACTGCCAGTAAGTACTGATATGGAAAAAAAAGTATGCATCGGACAAGTCTACCTCATCCTAATGTGTCCAACAATGCAAAGTGCCAGGAAGGTCAAAGTATTATTTAAATGGCGGGGGGAGTAAATGTTCACAGTCTGACAGCGCGGGCATTCACATGAACAAAAACACCATCAGTCAGCAAGTTTTATGAAGTGGCATCCAGTTTGATCGAAGCAAGAACAACAAGGATAACGTTACGCTTCCAAAGCTACAGAAATACCAAGAGAAAGCGCTCAGTTTCATAGTACATTTACCGTGAAGTAATGCGACTGAACGCCGGTGAATCTGGTTCCTTCCTTTCATCAGGTAGTCGCTACCTGTCAACTAGGTAAATCTTCATCTTTGGAAATACAATCATGTAAATCGACATTTCTTGTTGATACCACGGTAGATTTATCATAATCTGTTTCTGCTCACTTTCCCTTTCAAAACGAGGAACCGGCTAACCCTGGCGTACTGCGAAATAAATCAATTTAACAGTTTCACACTACATGTTACTACTAAAAGCAGTATGTTGGACAAACTCAGTTCTACGGTTAAACATACGAGACGATTCCTAACACAGCAAAAGTGACAGCTGGACAATTGGGTAGCACTTCTATGTACATTTCTACAGTTTTCTGCCCCCTGCTGGTCAAGAATCCCTAAAAGCGCCTTTAAAATGTGAGTTGAACACTGTCTGACAAAAGATAACCCCAGTAAAGCTTCATACTCTTTACAAGAGTACAGATGGGTTCATTTCCAGACAGGTTTTTGACTCTCTGGTGCAACAACACAAACTCACAGCTGCTGCAGCTTTAATACCAGCGGACAATAAGTTTATTTTAATGCAGTTATAGCTAAAGTTGAGCATTTAAATGAACTCATCTTAACATGTTCTTTATGTTTTTTGTAATTTCCAGTAACTTTATCGTGTTATATATTTTAAAAAAGTAGAATTACTGAAGGTGCTGTCGATATAAAGATCAACTAAACTCAACTAAAACAATCCAGAAAAGCAAGAACAAGTTCTGGTGTCAGTGGTTACCTGTTCAAAACAATGAATGCATGAATAAAACCGTGACTGAAACATGTGCTGTGCGCTCACAGGTGAGCTCTCTTACCTGTTTCACTCCGAGCTGGAGGAAATAAGCCAGAAGAAGAAGAAGAAGGATCCTCCTCCCGGATCACAGGCCGACGCTCGGACCGCCTCTCTTCGTTAAAAAACAGAAAGAATTAAATACAAAAAATTAAATTAAATTAAATAAAAAAAAAAACTTTTCAAGCCTCCACAAAGTGCGACATCCTGCGAGTTTTCCTCCGTCGGTCCTCCTCAGCCATTTATTTATTTACAGGGTGAGAAGAAGAAGCGCTCCTCATAAATTCACCTCCTCCTTCAGCTCTGCTCTGTTAAAGCTGAATTAACAATAACCTTCTTTAGTTTTGTCTTTTTGTTTTCCTCTCCTGCACTTTGGGCTGTTAGATAATAAGAGCTCTTCCCCCTCCGATGCCTGCTGGCGTCTCTGTGTAATCAGATGCTGCTCACCACAATATCCATTCATCCTCTTACAGAGTTTAACCCCTCACTGCCCGAGGTCCCTGCTGCCTTTATGGACTGTCGAAAAACACAACACCCCCCATCACACAGGCTCCACTGTGAAAAAGTAAAAAAAAATCAATCTTGATAACTTGAAAAGATATATAAAGTTTGCTGTATCTTTATGCATAATTTTGTTTAAATTATCTTTATATTATATAAGAAATTAAAAAAGGCTGCAAGACAATTCATCCTACGCTTGCAATGGAAACGATGTGATGAAAGATTGGCTTGAAAATTGTAAAAACAACAACAAAAAAAAATGATGTTCCTTCCTCTCCAAACCAAAAATAGTATATTACTATATTAGATGCAAAACACTAAATATTTTTTCACTCCTCCTCCATCCAAACAATTTTTTTTAATTAATAATGGATATTTTAACACATTTCTTATACAAACCCAGTCACCTTATGTTTGTAAGATAAATGAGCTGGTATCTTCCTTTCCCCTTCCCTCCAAACATAGCATCAGTAAAATTGCTTATATAGTGAATGTGGATATTTTAATCTCCGTTTCTTTTTCATATTTTAATTTTGAGATAAATTGGCTCATAAATGAAAGAACTACAAAATCCTCAAAACGAAGTATATTTAGACATCTAAAAATATTATCGGATATTTAAATATACATTAATTTTATAAGTTCACCTGATGTTTGTGAGACAAATTAGCTTGTATATTGTAAAAAAATATTTTATAATCTTCCTTTATGTCCAAACCAAACATAGTATTATTAAAAAGGATGAACACATAGAAGAAAACGTGATAAACTAATAAAATAATCCTTCACTGATCCTCCAGATGGGAAATTCAGAAGTTACAGCAGCACAAGAACATTAATGATAAAGAATAATTTATATTTAAAAATGTATACATATCTTAAGAGACAATGAATCTTATGTCTTTACTCCTCCTTAATAAAGATTTTAATATAAAATACATTTATATTATGGAGGTTTTTCACATTTTTCCATTCTTTCCGCTTTATAGACTTTTGTTTTATTACACAGTTTACAGGTGACATTCCTGGTATAATCTACTCAAAACTGTTTCATGATTAAATTTATTAATGTAAATGAAAGTGACCAGCACGCAAAAAAAGAGTTTCAGTAATTTTTTGTGGTTAAAGGAAACCTTCAAAAAATGTCAAACATGGGTGAAAAGTGGAAGTACGATTTCCCGAGATGTACCTGAAGGCACCACGACGGATTAATCACACACACGCACATTAAAGAACAGGTCATGGTCTTATGAAAACAAATGATAATTACTAAAATAAAAATATATTCATTTTATTTACATACACTTGTTCATCTTAACACACTGCACGTTTCTTCTTTACATGAAATGAAAACTTCCCACAGTCGTCACATTTTGCATTTATCAGTAAAAATCAGTTTGCTTTACAAACAGCGCCCTCCTCAGGACGTCAGTGTAATCACAAAAACACTGAGAAGCTGGCCACTGTTCTGTCACGTCTCACAGTTCATGCATGAAAGTGATGTGAAATGATTTCATTCATTAAAGCAGGTTTTCATATAAAGAAACATGTTTGAAGATGCTGAGATTTATTTACAGTTTCACTCAACAAAACACTTTCAGCCACATGAGGAATAACAGGCAACCTGGAAGAAGGTTCAAATATGACCTGAAGTCTGACTTGTCAAAACTCCACATTTCATCTTAATGAAATGAAAAAGGACTTGATGTGAATGAAAGCTGATCTTTCTTCCTGCTGAACTCTGATGCTGATCTGAGAAGAGACATTTCAGCAGGACGGAGGCAGAAGAGTCCATCTCCACATCGTCAGCGCTCCTCTGCCAGCAGGGATCTGAAGTTCTTCAGCTCTCTGATGCTGGTGGAAATCCTGCAGGACATTTCATGAAGAGACAGTTATCTCTGAAGGGGGGTGTACACATGTGTTATACAAAGAAAACAGCAACAGAAATGTCCAATATGTTCTCACTGCCATTAACACCAGTTATTCTGAGGACATAAAAAAGCAGTTTTCATGTTATGTCCTGAAGTATTTAGGTAATCTTTGGTTCAGCTCTTTGGTCAGTGTTAAGGTTCAGATTAAGTTGAATTATTCTTATTAAATCACTACATGATGCCCACAGACTCTCCCACCTTCCAAAGGCGTTGAGCAGGGACACGATCTCCTGTCGGCTGAGCTGGAAACTGGGTCGCTGGACGCTGGACGTGGACAGAGCTTCAATCTGTCGCTCTGAAAACAAAATCTTTAGAGATGTTCCTAATCCCTGAGTCTGAGAGAGAGAGAGAGAGAGAGAGACATCAAATCACAATGCAGCAGCTGCACTACACAACACATATAATGATGTAAAGGTCATTATTTAATATTAACCCACAGATCATCAGTGGTGGAGGAAGGACTCACATCCTTTACTTAAGTACACTCACATACTTTTACTTCAGTACTAATACCACACTAGAAAACAACTCTACTGCTGTTATGAACAAAAGTACTGCATTGAAAATGTTTCTTTAGTAAAAGTATGAAGGTACAATCAGAAAAATGTAGTTAAATTATTCAAAGTAAAGTCCTGCTCAGTAAAGTGTAAGTTAAAGTATTCCATAAAGTAAAGTCCTGTGTCAGTAAAGTGTCCCCTGTGTCTGTTGTCCTGTTGTCTGTTCTCTCATTAGATGATTCTTCCTCATCATTCAATGTAAAAGCAGGATTTTACTGTTGGAGTTGGTTGAGGTGGATTGAATTTGCTTGCTTAGTTACAGTACTTGAGTAACTGTTTTCCATCATGGCTCTGTACATTGTAAAGTTAAATTGTTCTTAATCAAGGATATTTATTTATTTATTCACTCATTCATACATAAATACATACATAAATGATGTAACTTAAAATTGAGAAGTGCTGCAGGTGTTGTTAAATGACAAAGATTTCAAAGTATATGTTTTTCAGATAATAGGATGTTTATTCCTGTGTAATGGTAATACGTAGTGTCTGCTGTCTGAGCTGTCTCACCAGAGTGTTACAGAGAAAGAGATGAGACTTGTAACTTGATGCTGATGTTTGTGTGTGTGTGTGTGTGTGTGTGTGTGTGTGTGTGTGATGCTTTAAATGACACACATGCACACACACAAAGGGGATGTTACATGTTACGTCCGTGTGCGATTCAGGCACCCGAAGTCACTTAGAAAGAAACAAAGTCTTGTTGCTCTACATGCTCCAGTCTCTATTAAAAATCACAAGAAGCATCAGGACTCAACGAGGGGAAAGCAATCCTAACCTCAGAAGCAGCATCCCTCAGTTACATAATGAACAGCGCTTACTCAGAAACTTTTGCATTTAATGCAAGTATTGAGCAGTATCTTTCAAAGTGTTGTTAAATGATAAAGATTTCCATAAATATATATTTTTCAGATGATGGAGTGCTTATTTCTGTGTAATTGTAATATTATATAGTGTCTGGTGTCCAAGCTGCCACATCAGGCTGTGTGTGATCTGTGTGAGCACCAAACACACACACACACACACACAAATGCACACACAGTTAAACTCAGTTGATTTCCTGTAAATGGAAAGGGGAGGAGTGTCACTGACCATGTGATTCAGTTACACTGAGAACAGGAAGGGAAGCTGAAAGTGAAAGTGTTTAGTCAGTTCAGACTCCATTTTGAGTCAACAGAGCAGAAGGAGAAAACTGAAGATCGAAGCAGGGTGAGTATTAATCCAACATGTTTATTATTTCACTGTCAGAGACAAGCTGAGCAGGTGGAGAGCTGTTTGTGTGTGTGTGTGTGTGTGTGTGTGTAAGTGATAAAGATTGTGTGTTATGTTACTTCCTGTTCTCTCTGTCTCATCTCTGACTCTTAATCAAACTTGTTTTTCTTGAATGTTCTGAGCTCACAGTCAGTGTCTCTGTTTTACCTCTCAGACTGACCTCAGATCAGAAGATGAGTGTTTGTGTGGAGGAAGAGGAGGACAGATCAGAGTCTGCAGGATCCAGCTGTCTGTCTATGAAGAGTGATCTGGTCCAAAGATCCTCCTCCAGTCTTCAGTAATGAACCTGGACCATCAGACACAAAGTAAGAAAACTGCTTCTAACTCATTCAGTGTTTCATCAATACAAACCTGTGTTTTTTTTATAAAACCTGGTTTCTTTCCATGTCCATGCTATGTTCATAAACAATGTCTGATTTTTTAAAAACTATTTCTTTAAAATGTCATGGAAAATAACTTTCTCAGTAAAGTTTGTGACACAGACAAAGAGAAATCATTGGTGCCATCTTCCTCTGAGTTTCTGTGACAGCTGTCAGTCACCTAGAACGGCTGTAATCTAATCTAAGAGGACCAGTACAAACTTCAAACCTCCTAATTATCAACAGCAGCAGTAGTTTGTGTATTTAGAGCTTCCTAAATGATTTTGTCATCTGCAAATTTATTTTTTGAGGAGTTACGTGACATGAATAAACACATCTTGGTGTTTGCAGTGTTCAGTCCAGCAGACAGAGATCAGAGTCTCCAGGATCCAGCTGTCTGTCTATGAAGAGTGATCGGTCCAAAACTCCTCCTCATCCAGTCTTCAGTAATGAACCTGGACCATCAGACACAAAGAGACTGTTTTTACTGTAAACTGACCTGATGGAGATAAAATGTTCTGCTAAAAGATTTATATTCATGATGCAGAACTATTAGTTCAGATACTGTTTCTAAACTAAAATGGATCTTATTTTATTTCTGTGGAAAAACACCAGAGAACCTCCATTTCAGAATTTAAACTTCAAGAAAATCTTCATATATTTTTGTCCTCATGTAGAAGTCATTGTAATTCTTTGAAATTATTCAGAATCTGAAAGAAAGGTTCTTCAAATGTGAAGTTCATTTTCTCATATTTGTCCTCAGAACATGTTGTTGTTTGGCTCTTCTCAGATCAGCTGTTCTGATCTAACAGATGCATCTTGAATCAGTTCATATCATAATTCTGCAACATGGAGGTGAAAAAGCATTTGTAGAAAAGCTTTGCTCATCTTGATTCTGTGTGTTGAAGCTTTGAGTTTGTTATTTTCACTACTTTTGTCAAATATTGTGAAAATTCAAAGGTCCACTTACTAATCATTGAGAGCTTCCTGCTGAAAGCTTTGAATCACTTTAGTAAGTGGACCTTAAAACAGTAAAGGACTTAATCAGCTCTCTTTAATGGAGACTTTTACTTGTGAGTTTGTCTTAATAACAAACTACAAACAGATCACTAAATGTTTAATAAGACTGACAGACAAGGAAAAACAGTAAATTAGTGTTAATTAAAGCAGAAGAGTTGAAATAAAAGAAACAATCATTTTTATTACAGACTGAATCCTGAATTCAGACAAGAAAAGTAAAAACACTTTGACTTTTCTCTGTGACCATCTGAGCTTCCAGACAGTGTCGGACAAATCTGATATTTTCAACAACAACCAACAAATCATTTTAGTGATAAAGAAATGTCTTCACAGAGAAGAGGAAGAGGAGTCATGTTTCTGTGGAGGAGCAGCCGTCCTGCTGTGCTTCGTGTCAGGACGTCCTGAAGGATCCAGTCTCTACCAGCTGTGGACACTGGTTCTGCAGACAGTGCATCAGCCTCATACTGGGACCAGTCTGCTTCATCAGGAGACTCCTCCTGTCCCCAGTGTGGAGAAAGATCCAGAACAAGAGCTGGACTGCAGACAGCCAGTCAGACCAGCAGTGTACAAAGTAAGACTGAACATCTGTCTGCTGCTGTCATCATGTCTGAAAACAACTACCTGTTGTTTGAACACATTTGTTGTTTCATATAGCACGAACATTTAAGATCATTATAAATATCTTTACATTTAAAGTTCATTTAAAGCCTTAGACACAACACGAGCCTCAGACTGTGAACAACAGCTCACATTAACTTTCCTGCTCAACGTCTCCTTCTTCTCTAACTTACAAACAGACGTCTCATCCTGCAGAGCGACTTGTTGAACAAGCAACCAAACAAACATCCACTGAGGAAAAGTGCACCGCTAACATCAGTTAGCAGGCTTCAGTAGATAATTTAAAGAGCTCATCAGCTGCAGCACATTTAACAGTTTAAAAACCTTCCTGCTGATATCAACACTGGTTATTCCAGATGTTAAACAGGGTCTCACTTCACCACCTCTGCTAACAAAACACTGTCTGTCCTCAGTTTGTACGCTGCAGTTTACAACATGTTAACTTTGTCTCTTGTTGTTTTTCTGCACGTCGTTGTGTCAAACCATGAATTCATGCATCTCCAGCTGACGTGGCTCTGATTGGAAACATGTTAATAGAGACCAACCTGAGATGGTCTCTTAACTCAAACCAAAGCCAACGTCTGTAGCTAAACTGACTGGATCAACACTGTCTGTGCTGATGAGCAAAGAGAAAGCTCTGTGTTTAAAGATGAAGATTTAGATGAAGAGCTGCTGAGGTTCAGCCTGTCGCCTCTGCTGTCAATCAAACACCAACACATTTCTGATATTTCAACAAATAACTTTGTCTTCCCTTAAATAATCAATCAACAATAAATGTAAAAATCACTTTGACGCTTTTTTACTTGATTCAGGTGGACTTTATCAAATTTATGTCTTCATAGGAAGAATTCTTTATGTAAGAATTGTTTTTATATTAGCAATGAAAACCATACAATTTTTTGTCTTTACCCTCACATTTTTTCTTCTCTTTCAGCAGATGGTGGTCTTCAGCAGGTTTTAGATGAATATAAGATCAGTCTGAGGAGGAGATGTGAACATGTGACTGAAGGAACCTGATGAAGCAGGAAGTGGAACCCTCCTCAACAGGATCTACACTGAGCTCTACATCACAGAGGGACAGAGTGAAGAGGTTAATACACAACATGAGGTGAGGCAGCTTGAGACAGCTTCCAAGATGAAGACCCTCCATGAAACTCCAATCAAGTGCCACGACATCTTTAAAGCCTTACCTGACCAACAGAAACACATCAGAGTGGTTCTGATGAACGGCGTCGCTGGTGTTGGAAAAACCTTCTCAGTGCAGAAGTTCACTCTGGACTGGGCAGAGGGTTTGGAAAACCAAGATGTCAGTCTGCTGATCCTGTTTTCATTCAGGGAGCTGAACTTGATCAAAGATGAGCAGTACAGTCTTCTCATGCTGCTTCATGTTTTCCATCCAACATTACAGAAGCTCACAGCAGAGCAGCTCGCTGTCTGTAAACTTTTGTTCATCTTTGACGGCCTGGATGAAAGCAGACTTTCATTGGATTTCTACAACAGAGAGGTTTTGTCTGATGTCACACAGAAGTCATCAGTCAACGTGCTGTTAACAAACCTCATCAAGGGGAATCTGCTTCCCTCGGCTCTCGTCTGGATAACTTCCCGACCTGCAGCAGCCAATCAGATCCCTCCTGAATATGTGGACAGGTTAACAGAAGTACGAGGCTTCACTGACGTCCCAGAAGGAGGAGTACTTCAGGAGGAGATTCAGTGATGAAGATCTGTCCAGCAGAATCATCTCACACATCAAGACATCCAGGACTCTCCACATCATGTGTCAAATCCCAGTCTTCTGCTGGATCACTGCCACAGTTCTGGACCACATGTTGACTACAGACCAGAGAGGAGAGCTGCCCAAGACCCTGACTGACCTGTACTCACACTTCCTGCTGGTTCAGACAAAGAGGAAGAAGCAGAGAAGTATGATGAGGGACATGAGACGAGTCCACAGGAGCTGATGGAGGCTGACAGGGAAGTTCTTCTGAAGCTGGGGAGGCTGGCGTTTGAACATCTGGAGAAAGGAAATATCATGTTCTACCAAGAAGACCTGGAGCAGTGTGGACTTGATGTCACAGAGGCCTCGGTGTACTCAGGAGTTTGTACAGAGATCTTCAAGAAGAGAGTGTGTGATCTTCCAGAAAACAGTCTACTGCTTTGTTCATCTGAGCATTCAGGAGTTTCTGGCTGCACTCTACATGTTCCACTGTCACACCAACAGCAACACAGAGGTACTGGACAACTTCCTTGGAGAAGACTGGAGATACTCAAGATACAGTAGTGACTCATCTTTGGATGACTTCCTGAGGAGAGCCATGGAGAAATCCCTTGAAAAGTAAAAATGGCCACCTTGGACCTGTTTGTTCGCTTCCTTCATGGCCTCTCTCTGGAGACCAACCAGAGACTCTTAGGAGGCCTGCTGGGTCAGACAGACAACAGTCCAGAAATCATCCAGAGAGCCATCAACAACCTGAAGGAGATGATCATGTACATGACCTCTCCTGAGAAAAGCATCAACATCTTCCAATGTCTGACAGAGTTGAACGACCACTCAGTACATCAGGAGATCCAAGAGTTCCTGAAGTCAGAGAATAGAATCAGAGAAGAAACTCTCATTGATCCACTGCTCAGCTCTGGCCTACATGCTGCAGATGTCAGAGGAGGTTCTGGATGAGTTGGACCTGAAGAAGTACAACACATCAGAAGTGGGACGACAGAGACTGATTCCAGCTGTGAGGAACTGCAGAAAGGCTTTGTAAGTCCAGATGTGATTAACAATATAAATCAGTGGAGATCAGTAGTATAGTTCTTCAGTTATACAGATTATACAATTCTTCTCATTCTTAAAATAATATTTCACTTGTTTATTGTTTATTGATAAATAGAGCCATCTTTTCATTTTGTTACAGATCTAGAGTTGGTTCAAATGCTGTGAGTGCTAATTATTTTAGAAGCATTTTATGTTCTAATTTTTTAAAATTCCTTTACATCCCTGCAGAGATCAATAAATTAAATGCTCTAACAAAAAGAAGGAAAAAATTTTAGAATTTTTGGCTGTTGCAGGACTGTAATAAATATTTGTTGGCCTACCAGCCTATCTACCTGTCTGCCTCTGTGCATTTATTGTGCATGACCAGAGTCTTCCAGAAGGCTAGACGGCTAAAGTTAATTAACTTTTTGCACAAAAAATGGCAGAGAAAAAAAGACCAAAAAGAAATTAGATGAAGCAAGAGTTCAACCCAGAGTCAACACCAGTTCAGTTTTTCAACTATAGTGAAAACTAGAGGAGGTGAAAGGTCTGAAAAGTGACTCTGTGAGAATTAATAGTCTCAGTGGTTGTTTATGTTCATTATGATAATGTTAGGTGTTCTTAAATATGTGAATGATATATGAGCAAGTTGGATATAGTTAGCAATGACAACGATGTGCTGTGCTCCTCTCTCCAACGCTCTCTCGTGGACTCGTCCTCCAGCAGTAGTCAGGCAGTGTATGTTCATGTGTTTTGGGGGAGTGGCTTTGGAGGGAGACCTGAAGGGAGGGGCTGGTTTCAAAATCTAGTTTACTGTTGCTGGTTTCTCCAGTGTTGCTTTGCCCAACTTTAATGAACACAGTTATTCTATTTATTTCTAATATTTGTCATATTTTAAAGCTTTTTCTACTACTATTCTTTGGTTGGTGGAGGTGACATACAGACGTGATAAAACAGCTGAAGGACTTCAGAAGCTGTGATTGATGTTTTATCACAACAGTTTTAATTACAACATATACTGCCATTTTACAGTTAACAGTTATTATTACCTAAGTAGTTTCTGTAAGGTGTCTTATATAATCGGAAGAAACCTTCAGGAAGAACAACTGAGGAGGGATCCCTCTCATTGGATGGACACACGCTATAGATGTTGAGTGTACAGAATACAATTTACAAAAATATCAGAGTTTATACAATTTCCAGGAGGACACTGAGCAACTGGTACTATTAGTAATAGTATTAGTAGAAGCAGTAGTATTAAAAGTAAATATGTCTCTTTTGCTAAAGGAGCCACTGTGTCCACAAGTGACAGGTCTGAGATGATACTGAGAGCAATAACTATCATTTGTTAGCAGAGATAGAGAACGGTCATTAAATCAGAGAACTCATTCAGCAGAGTAAGTTACAAAACACTATCTAAAGTTCATGATTTTAATTAACATGAGCCAGCGTAAACCCCTGTTCATACAATATATATAGTTGCAAAACCCCTGAATGTGTTGAACTGAGCAATGGTGCATTTTATTGCTCATGAATTAAATTTTTCATTTAAAGAGGGAAGTTGTGTTGAGTAAGTCTGTTACTCATATTTACTTGCAGGTGTTTTCTCTCTCTTGTTGGCATAAAGAGGAGTAGCAGCAGGAAATGCACAGTTTTCACCATTAAGAGATCTGATGAATATAAAAGAGCAGAATGTTAACTTTGTGGAGAAAGATATGTGATCAGATAACACCAAGTGTGTCAACTTTTTCTCCCTTGTCATCTAAAAAAATTAAAGCAGAAAGAGAAAAACTACAGGTATGAGAGACTGTATTGAGTATTATTCTTTCATGTTCAACACAGTGAGATAAGGTTAGATGAACCACTGTTATGAAAAGCAAATGTTTCCTCTAAACAGGAAATGTCTAATTGTTTTGACATCAAATGCACAGAGTTAATATAGACTTTTATTTTCCATGATATTTTGTCATTTATGTGTCATAACAGACTTTCTGACTGTGGACTCTCAGAGACTCACTGTGAAGCTTGTGGCCTCAGCTCTGAAGTCCAACCCCTCCCATCTGAGAGAGCTGGAGCCTGAGTGACAACAACCTGCAGGATTCAGGAGTGAAGCTGCTGTCTGCTGGACTGGAGAGTCCACAACTGTAGACTGGAGACTCTGAGGTCAGTTCACTGTCTGTAGCACATGTATACATTCGTTTCTTTTTTTTTTAGTTCAAATCTTGACTGATGTTTCACACTTTTGGTTGATAAATATTTGGGAATTGTCTGAGCACAGATTTCAAGAAATATTCTGTCTTTCGAAATGTCTGAACAACCGGTAGGACGTCATATAAAAACAAGCACTTATGTGTTTGACAGGACAGTGGTTCAACTTCCACAGTCTCACATTGCGGTGCATCAGTCGATGATGGTGATGTTAGTACTGATGAGTCTGTAAGGATTGTGCTAATTAATCATGCTAATGTGATTAATTATTAATAATTAATTAATTAGTTGAATCACGATTAATTGCACGATTTTCTGCAAATAAAATTTTAATCGTTGCCCAGCACTAAAAAAGTATATAAATATAATAAGTCACTTTGTCTTTATTGAAGTAGCAGCACGTTGTCATTAATATTAATGAGAGCTCTTTTTCACTTTCTGTATTTGACAGTTTTGAAGCTGCATCCTGTTGGGTTCAGGTGTTTGGAGTTTTCCATTTTCTAAACTTCTACTTTCTAAACCTTCTTCAGCTCTGAACAGATTATTAAACACTGAATGATTTCAAACAGGAACATTGTTTTCTAAAGTCACATCATTTATTCTTTATTCAGATTGAGGGACTTGCTGCAGTTTGTCAGAGATCAGCTGTGCTTCTCTGGCCTCAGCTCTGAAGTCCAACCCCTCCCATCTGAGAGAGCTGGAGCTGAGCAGAAACAAGCTGCAGGATTCAGGAGTGAAGCTGCTGTGTGGTTTTCTGGAGAGTCCACACTGTAGACTGCAGACTCTGAGGTCAGTTCACTGACTCTCTTCTGTTACTGTTGTAGATCTTATTTGTTTAATTTACAATTTAACCTAATTTATGTTCATACACAACTTACATCCATCTTGAACTAAATTTAGTCTACAGCCACAAAATACTTCATGTTTCTTAAAGAAAGTGTAGACAATGTCTTTCCAATGTCTTCAATGTATTTCCAAATGCAGCTGTTTATATAATCAATACAATATTGATCCTCTAATTCCAGACTTGACTGAGATCAGCAGCTTGTTATTAATCTGTGCTGACATGAATCGGTGTGTGAATGTTGTGGTGACATTTGGATGATGTCTGTAGAAGGCTGACCATGATGATGATCCACAATAACACACAAGAGTCAAGATGACTGCCGTGTCTCGAGCTCCCCCCTCAACTTTGCTCTTTATTTCTATTATTTTGTTTTTTATTAATTTTTTTAAAACATGCAACTGGCCGCCAAAGAGAACCCTATCATTCAATATGATAGAGAAAAACTCCTTCCACCAGGTCAGTGGTGGAAAAAACTCTTTCATCCACCGCCACCAGTTACAACGGGGAATCTCCATGGCGGAGCCTACCTGTTGTTGAACCTGAGGAGCGGAGGCGGCTGGAGGAAAAGAGGGTCGATGGGTCGGAGTCCTAGTCCGGCTGAGGAAACGTGAAAACCAGCCTCCTCTACCGAGTATTCTTCTGGCTAACGTTCAGTCTCTGGATAACAAGTACTCCGGAGCAGGATGGCATTTCAACGGGATATTAAAAACTGTAACATTTTGGTTTTCACAGGAAACTTGGCTCGACCCCTCGATCCCGGACTCCGCCATTGTTCCTGAGGGACTCTCCATTCACCGACAGGACCGGACTCTAACCATATACATTCAGGGAAGAGCAAGGAGGAGGAGGTGTCTGCCTTCACGGTGAACAACAAGTGGTGCTCAGATGCATGGAGATTATTTCTACGGGCTGTTCTCCGGACCTGGAGCACCTCATGATCAGATGCCGGCCTTATTATCTCTGGTGGGAGTTTACAAAGGTCATCATGACAGTTGTTCAGTGTATGTTCACACACGCCAACACCAACAAGGCCACGGACGAGCTGTATGGATTTATCGACAGGACAGAGACCTCACGGCCAGGAGGCTGCGTTTATTGTAGCCAGGGGACTTTAACAGCGCCAACCTGAGGAAAGCCCTGCCGACGATACCACCAACACATCAGCTGTCCCACGCGTGGCGAGAACACACTCGATCATGTTTACACCCCTTACGCGGACATACACGTAAAGGCCCTCCTCTCGCCCTCCTTGCCTCAGTTCTGCTGCTGCCTTCCTATAGGCAGAAATTGAAGCGTGACGGACCGGTGACGCTGGACCATTCAGCAGTGGTCCGACCAATCAGACTCGGCTCTGCGCGACTGCTTCAGCACGACGGAGTGGTGTGTGTGTTTAAGGACACAGACATAAACACATACACACATACAGGACGCAGTCATTGGATACATTGGAAAAAATGCATTGATGACGCGTCGTACCGAGGATTACTGTGCAGGACATTCCCCAAATCAGAAGCCCTGGGTTAACGGAGAAGTCCGTGCCAAACTTAAAGCACGGACAGACGCCTACAACTCAGGTGATTTGGAGGAGTACAGGAAGTCCAGGTACGCACTCCGGAGAGCCATCAGCAGCGCAAAGAGACAGTACAGGGACAAAGTGGAGTCTCATTACAAGGGCTCCAACACCAGGAGCATGTGGGCTGGATTAAAAACTCTGACGGACTACAAAAAGAAGATCAGCAGTGCTGAGGTGATGTCTGCATCTCTCCCTAATGCCTGAACTGAACTGCCTGACGAGCTGACACTTTTTATGCCCGCTTTGAGAGCACCTCTCCAGCTGTGGAGGTGCAAAAGGCTCAGGAGGACCACTGCCCACCTGTGATAACCAGGGCAGACGTGACGTGTGCAGAACTTTAAAACGGATTAACACACGTAAGGCTCCTGGACCTGACGGCATCCCCGGCCGAGCTCTCAAGGTGTGTGCAGATCAGCTGGCAGATGTGTTTGCAGACATTTTCAACCTCTCACTGCTCCAGTCTGTAGTCCCTACCTGTTTCAAGGAGACGATCATTGTCCCTGTGCCCAAGACAACCAAAATCCTCTCCCTGAATGACTACCGCCCAGTAGCACTCACCTCCACCATCATGAAGTGCTTTGAGCTGGTTAGTCAAATCATTCATCACCTCTTCCATCCCGGACTCACTGGACCCACTTCAGTTTGCCTACAGGCCCAACAGGTAAACTGAAGATGCCATCGCCCTCATTCTCCACACTGCCCTCTCCCACCTGTGAACACCTATGTGAGAATGCTGTTTATTGACTACAGTTCAGCATTCAACACCATCATCGTGCCTCCAAGCTCGTCACCAAGCTCAGAGACCTCGGGCTCAACAGCGCCCTCTGTGCAGGCTGGATCCTGAACTTCCTTGCCCCCCATTTTGCTGTACTCTCTGTTCCCTGCATGACTGCGTGGCCACCCACAGCTCCAACACCATCATCAAATTTGCTGATGACACGACCGTCATTGGCCTGATCACCAGCTATGACGAGACGGCCTACACCTGAGAGGAGTCAGAGCCCTGACATCTTGGTGCCAGGACAACAACCTCCATCTCAACGTCAGCAAAACAAGGAGCTGATCGTGGACTTCAGGAGGAGGCAGTCCCAGAACACGCCCCCGTCTCCATCAACGGACTTCACGGTGGAGAGTCAGCAGCTTTCGAACCAACCACCAGCCCCTCAGGCACAGCTTCATCCCACAGGCCATAAGACTCCTGAACTCTTAAACTCTTAAAACAATAACCACTCATCACAATAAAACCATCACTTCTATTGCATTGTATATTCTGTTGTATATTTGCATATGTATTTGTGTATCTCTTCTAGTTGTATATTTTCTTAGTTGTAAAATTTATATTAAATTGATTAATTTAAATGTAGGTCTATATTTATTAATCTATTAGTACTCTTGTACTATTATTTATTTCTATATTTTTATTCTTTAATCTATTTTGTTTGTTTGAATGTTTCTATTCGTGCTACTAATATTCTTGAACATTGTTTGTTTGTAGGGAGCAAGAGACTTAAGAATGTCATTGGCAGTGATTGTGTGATGTTATTGTTGTGCAATGATAAATGAATGATGATAAATTCTTGAAGTCTTGAAGTCTTGAACAAAGTCTCTCTACTCAATTTATAGGAAAAGCTCATTGATCAGGACACAGTAATGTTGAGCTGCACATTTAAAACCTGAACACATCTGACTTGGATTATAAATGGATTTTTATCTTCATCATTTATTCTTTATTCAGATTGAGGAACTGCAGTTTGTCAGAGATCAGCTGTGCTTCTCTGGCCTCAGCTCTGAAGTCCAACCCCTCCCATCTGAGAGAGCTGGAGCTGAGTAACAACAACCTGCAGGATTCAGGAGTGAAGCTGCTGTCTGCTGGGTTGGAGAGTCCACACTTGTAGACTGCAGACTCTGAGGTCAGTAGGGTCAACAGTAAAAGGTTTACAGTCAGTTAAACATTTTTATCAGACATATGTGACTTTACATTCAAGAAAAAAAGGTTGTTTGTGTCTGCAGTCAGTTGTAGTCTTTGTGGTGAAGATGTGATACGATGCAAAGCATTTGATCATTTGGCTTGTGCCGAGACTCTGAAGCTGGCTAAACTGGATTTATAATTATTGGGATTGTTTTCCTCTCTACAGGATCGATAGAAAGACACAGGAGTTGTTCACACGTGAGTATTGAAACTATGTCCTCCTTTTATTAAACTATTGTACATTAAAATTTCATTAAAATGAACACATCCTCATTTACAACAAAATATTTTTCAGTTCCTTTTATGTTAGAGCTGTAAATTCAAATCAGTTTGAGAAATATTGAAGAATTTAGCCTGCTAATTTTTCTCTCTCCATTCAAGTTTTCATTGTTGTTCTTTCTCTTTGACTTCTCCTCCATCAGATGAGGTTGATGTCAAACTGGATGTGAAAGAAAACCTGCCTGAAGATGACAATAAAGGTGTGAGAGGAGCAGCTGCACAGTGTGAAGTCCTCCAGTATAAACCATGAATGACTTCACTTGGACATTTATTGAGGTTTCAACACTGAAAATGAGATTTATCACAACAGAAATGACACTTAAAATATTGTAAATTTAAATGATTCATGTAGTAAGTTTTTGTAAGTTTTTACTGTAATAAAAATGTAATTACTCAAATCAGCAAAGTAAAGGTTGCGCAGCAGAACTGGGGGAACCACTACAACGGATCTTCAACCTTAGCCTGCAGATTGGGAGAGTGCCCACCCTCTGGAAGACATCCCGCATCGTTCCAGTTCCGAAGAAGAACCGGCCCAGCGAGCTGAATGACTTCCGACCAGTGGCACTCACTTCACATCTGATGAAGACGTTGGAGCGGCTCTTCCTCAGCCTCCTCAGACCCCAGGTGCAACACTCCCAGGATTGCCTGCAGTTCGCCTACCAACCAGGTGTTGGTGTGGAGGATGCCATCCTCTACCTGCTCCATCGAGCCCACTCCCATCTGGATAAGGGAAGCGGCACAGTGAGGATTCTTTTCTTGGACTTCTCCAGTGCCTTCAATACCATCCAGCCCACTCTGCTTCGGGACAAACTGAGCAGGATGGGAGTGGACCCCCAGCTGATGGACTGGATCTCCAACTACCTCACTGGCAGACCACAGTACGTCGGGCTGAAGGACATCACGTCCGACACGGTGGTCAGCAGCACTGGAGCCCCCCCAGGGCACAGTGCTGGCCCCTCTTCTCTTCACCCTGTACACCTCAGACTTCTGCTACAACTCAGCTCAGAGAGCTGTGTCATATTCAGAAATACGCTGATGACACTGGCCATTGTTGGGTTGCATCAGGGATGACAGAGAGGAGGAGTATCGGAGACTGGTAGGGGACTTCGCTGCATGGTGCCACACTAACCACCTACAGCTCAACACCTCTAAGACGACGAGGAGCTGGTTATTGACTTTGGGAGGTCCAGACCAAGACCACGACCAGTCCTGTTAGAGGGAGCTGAGGTGGAGGCTGTGGACTCTTACAAATACCTCGGGCTATGGCTGAGACAATAAACTGGATTGGACTGGACAACACACACAGCCAGCCACCTGTATGGGAAGACACAAAGCAGGATGTACTTCCTAAGGAGACTGCGGTCCTTCAACATCTGCAGCAAAACTTCTGCAGATGTTTTACCAGTCTGTGGTTGCCAGTGTCCTCTTTTACACTGTGGTGTGTGCTGGGGGGCAGCATATCCAAGAAGGACACATCCAGACTGGATAAACTGATCAGGCGGGCCGGCTCTGTGGTCGGCACTGAAGCTGGACTCTCTGGTGACGGTGGCAGAGTCGAGGACTCTGGACAAACTGCTGGATATTATGGACAATGCCAAGCCACCCCTCTGCACAACGTCATCAGCAACCAGAGGAGCCTGTTCAGTGAAAGACTGCTCCTTCCCAAGTGTAGCAGGACCAACAGGCTCAAGAACTCCTTTGTCCATCATGCCATCACACCTACAACTCCTCACAAGGGGGGAGGAGGACATAGAGTAGGGGTGGTAGCCATTGTACATTTACTTGTACAACACATGCATACACAAATGGACACTTTTCCTCTGGTGCAATAACCTCATCATATGGTGCAATAATTTTAATTTATAATTTTTAACTTATTCCATACGTATTATTCCATATTCAGCTCTTTATATTTACTTATATTATTTTATTCTCATTCTTTTATATTCTGTATTTTAAGTGTTTACTGTTTATTTTTCATCTGTGTGCTTCTTCTATCTGTGTGCTTCTGGAAACTTAAATTTCCCTGAGGGAGTCATCCCAAAGGGATCAATAAAGTCGAGTCTGAGTCTGAGTCTCTGAGTCTCTCTGAGTCTGAGAAGAAAACAGTTGTTGAAGAGAAGAAGTCACAGTGTGCTCTCTACTGTCCCTCATTACAGCTGAAGAAAAGCAGCAAACATTTTACTTTAACATGACCAAGAGGTGGCGCTGTAGCACACAAATAAATGAACTAAAAATGGACATGAAATGTCCTTCATATTGACAGACGTTCTGTCAATAGGGAGTCAGACAGTCATTTCCTCTCATTTCTCCACTTCCTCAAAGCCAACCTTTCATATGAGGAAAAAGGATAAATAAACATTGCACAGTAATAAAAGTCAAATTAGAATTACAACACCTCCCTCCAAAAGGGAGTCAGACTGCTGACCCAGCACACAATAACTCTGATTAGAATCAGGTTAAGTACAAGTACCACAAAATTATACTTAACTAAATGTACTTTTCAATACTTTTGTTCTGATACTGTCAACAAACTGACAGTAAAGACAAGTCATCTTAAAATGATTTCAGACATTTTAAATCCTGCCTGACTAACTTCTGTATTCTAACACAAAGTGATGTTACGCAACATGATTTCTGATCAAATAATCAGGAAATGTAAATGTGTGTTATATCTGTGGTATCACATGAGTGTGGCCTGCAAGCGAATCAACAGCACCCGCAACCATGATAAAGAGAAATGTTCTTTATCGGTCTTTTTTCCATTTTGATCTGTAGCTCTGCCATTTCTCCTCTACTCGTGTGTGACAAAGACTATCACACATTCACACACATAATGTTTCTGTCAGACTCACATACTGTTGGCTGACATTTAAAATGATATTCAGGGCCACATTCAAAACATTCACAGCTTAACGGTCCAACTAAATGATGCTGTTAATCAATTTAATATCACCAGTGCACCAAGTGGTAAGACAGGTGTGTTCAGAGGGGTCTTACTTAATGTTCACATTTCTCAAGTCCATATTAAAACTACACTCACATGCCTGTATATAAATTGAAAGGATGACTGCTGGTCATTGTACTTGTTTCCTCCTGTCCACAAAAAATAAAACAGATTAAAGCTATTTTTGTTGTGAGTGATGGAGGATGTAAGAATTCGTTGTTGTTTCATTTTGTTTCATTTAAAACTGAACTTCATCTAAAGCTAATAGGAGGCTTTGGAAGATTAAGTCAGACAAACCAAGAGTCAAACCAAGTAAGTCTTTTTAGTACCAAATTCCCACTCTGTGTTATCGTCTGTCTGTCACAGCTAAGCAAGGAAACACTGTCCATGAAAGTTTCACAACAAGGAACACTGTCCATGAAAGTTTCACAATATTATAACTTTAACTATGAATATTAAATTGATTTGACTGTGACTGGTCAGCTCGGCCTGCTTGTGTTTTCTTCTGCAGGTTTCTGATGTTTTTAGATAACATGAAGCAAGTTGAGGATCAGATCAGAACAGCACACACTTCTCAGAAATTGTTTTCCCCGATGAATCTCCTGATTATCTGTGTTTGAAGATATGACAGCCTCAGTGGTTTCAGCTCAGTTTCCTCTCATTTCCAAGTACATATCAGATTATAATTGTCACTCAATGATGCTTCTCCTCTTCTGAGCAGTTGATCCACATAAATAATTACTGTTTAATATTCACAGTCTGCTCATTTGTCAAGTGTGTTAATAAAAATATGAATTATTTTCAAAGATGAAAGCAGCACAGACAGATAAACTACATGTCACAGTCCTGCCCTGTGCCACTGCTATCTCCTGGTGTTTCTCCCTCCCTGTGCTCCTTCTGATCCCATTTGTCTCTCTTGTTGTGTCCTGTACTTGTTTATTCTCGTTCCCTGTTCTTGTATTTGTCGTTATGCACACTTCGAGTTGTTATTCACACTTCCTGTTTTATTTTGTACTCCTTCCTCTCCTCACATTTCTGTTATTTCACCTCCTGCCCTTGTGTGTTTAACTCCTCTTTTCTGTGCCCGTCCTGATTACTTTCACCTTTCTCATCACTTGTCTCCTTTTCTCCATCACCCATGCTATATCTGAGTCCCTTCCTTTATTTCCTTGTCACTTTTTTGTGAGCACAGAAAACTTTCTCTTGAGCACAGGAAAATTTTTGGTGCGCACTAGAATATTAATTTTTTTTTTTTTTTTTTTTGCACATGACCCTGTAGTGGCTCCATAATTACACTCATAAATCACAATGAAATTAAAAACTGTAAAGCAAGTTTTAACATTTATTTTTATTATTTTATGTTAATCTTTAATTATTATAGCTGGCTGTAAACCCCCCGAACACACACTGGGGGGTTATATATCTCATCTGGTTTATGAAATCCTCGGGATCCCACCAGAGGAGCTGAAATGTGTTGTTGGGGAGAAGGACATCTAGTCCATCTTGCTTAGCCTGCTGCCTCCGTGACCTGGCCTTGGAAAAGCAGAAGAAAATGGATGGATGGAAAACTGGAAGAACTAACTGTCATATATGCATGAAAAGGAATTCAATGTGGCTTACAATGAAAAAAATCATATGATTGTGAAATTTACTGCAGCTCTATGGAGTTTTTACTTCCTATGAAACAGTCTCAATTTAATACTGATCAGTATTCAGCCATGTAAATTGATCATCTGTTTCCTCCCGGTGAAGTCGTCCAGTTGCAGCATGGAGTGAAGCAGAGGGAACATGTGACCTAACGTTAGGAGAAACACGTCAGTCAGTCATGAAAATGTCTCAACTATTTTTTATTTCATTCATTTAATTTACTGCCACAAAATACCTGCAAAAACTACTGACATCAGCATCCTTTCAGCTCTTCATGGTGTTTAGTTGCTAATAAGCAAACACACTAAAGAAGACCTGCACAATAAAATGGTGAACATGGTAAAAATGACACCTGCTAAAAATGAGCAGGTTACTGTTGTCACTGTGAACATGCTGCATTAGCATTTAGCTCAACATGACAGCATACCTCACTGTGTATGACAAAAACTTTCACTGATGCATTAATTAAGCACAGCAGACAAACATGTCAGATGTGTCAGATGTTGCAAGAAAATACTGTGTAGACCTGTCAGCAAATTCAACATCACTCAACTCCATCAATGTAGATAAATCCTTCTCTTTCAAATAAATACAAGATAACATCTTGTACATGTCTAAAAGTAAACTCAAAATATCAGTACAATCACATTACAGAGATTATTTGATACAGCAGAGTCCAAATTCAATGTTTCCTGTGATAATGAGATAAAGAAGTCACGTTACTACAAACACGAGAAGCTGCTGACGAGCTACAGAATTTATGAGGCGAGCAGAGGCGACGTTTGCACGACACTCACAAGGAGACCTCAGAGCAGAATGGCTGCAGTCCAGCTCTCCTTCCTGCTGTTCGCTCTCATCAGCAACATCCAAGCAGAAGAACATGAGATTAAAAAGGAAAACGGCTCTTTGACCTTTAACCTCATTGAGAGGAGGCCGACTTCTGCCTGATCTCCAGATTTGATTGATGAAGGAGAAACTTGTCCTGTGGAATACCTCAGACCTCTGGACCAAGAACTCCACAGTCCCTGAAGACAAGACTTGAAACAACGACTTTCATTTGTTTGGACCAAGTGATCAACAGTAAAATGGACGGGACAACCATCAGGATCACTGGGACTCATAAACAAAGATATTTCAGTGACACTTTTCTTCTTTAATGATCATGTGAATTAAAAGTAGTATAGATATAAGAAAGACACAACCTGACTCATTCAGACTCTGGCCAGTACCAAGAGGAGTGTTGGACCGAGGGCAAAGTGACGTATGAGAACAACATCAGGATCACTGATCACTTGTAGTACAATAAATAAACCCAAAGATATTTCAGTGACACTTGGAGGAGAAGTGGAGATACAGGAGGGAGCAGTGATAATCTGGATATCTGTGGCTTAAAAGTAGTAAATATAAGAAAGACACATTAAAAAGACATTTTTGGGACAGTACAATGGACAGTGTGAAAAACACATCAGTGCTTCATGATCTGACTTCAGAATAACAGTCATACGTTGTACACCTGTCTGGTGATGAACCAACAGCAGTGTGTCAGCAGACGACGACGACGATGGCGGCGCAGAGGAGAGAGGAGGCAGCGACGTGAAGAGAAGGCCGGCAGAGAGAGTCCACTGGGCTATATATCATCTGGTTTAGGAAATCAGCTCATCCCACCAGAGGAGCTGAAATGTGTTGTTGGGGAGAAGGACATCTGGACCATGCTTAAATCCTGCTGCCTCCGTGAGGATCCTGGCCTTGGAAAAGCAGAAGAAAATGAATTGTAACAGTGGAGGAGAAGTGGACATCTGTTATATATGCATAAAAGGCTTCATCTTGCTTAGCCTGCTGCCTCCATTTCTTTGCATATAATAAAAAAAAGGAATTCAAAAGCATAATCATGAAGAGAGCTCTGTTTTTAGTGTTATGAAGAAACTACTCAATTTATATGCATAAAAGGCTCAAATTTAACCCCCATAATAAAAAAAAGCTAATCCAACAGTGAGATTAAAGAATTTCTATTAGTTTCTAATAGTTATTCTTAATGCTGTCACCAGGTTTGAAACGGTTTCTTTTACTGCCTCTTTAACCCCCCATAAGCAATTTGGTTTGCTCTGACTGAATACAAGTTTCTTCAGAGAATATTGTCCACTAACTGAAGGTCCTTCTGCTGCTGTTTCTTTGCAGCTGGGAATGAAGCAGAGGGATTTTTCTTTTACATGTGACCTAATGTTAGAAACACTCCTTCTGCTGCTGTTTCTTTGCACTGGGAATGAAGCAGAGGGAACATCTTTAACTACCATCTTTAACTGCAGGGACCAACAAAATCAACTACTGATCTGGTTTAAAATAAAACTTTTTTTATTGATGCATTAATTAAGCACAGGAAACAAACATGTCAGATGTGTCTGGTCATGTGTTGCAACAAAATAATGTGTAGACCTGTCAGCAAATTCAACATCACTCAGACTCCATCAATGTAGATAAGTGCTTCTCTTTAATTACGAGAACATCTTGTATGTATCTAAAAGCTACTTCAAAATATCTGTATATGGAAAGGACAGAGATTACTTGATACACACAGTTCACACTCCAAACTCCACAGTCCCTCAAGAAGACTTGAAACAACGACTTTCATTTGTCAACGGGACTCATTTTTCTTCTTTAATGATCCACAACCTGACTCATTCAGACTCTGGCCAGTACCAAGAGGAGTGTTGGACCGAGGGCAAAGTGACATATGAGAGTTGGACAACATGCAGGATCGATATTTCAGTGACACTTGGAGGAGAAGTGTAGTAGGGAGCATTTATCATGTGGATTAAAAGTGAGTATAAATATAAGAAAGACAACAGTTTTGGGACAATATTAGCAATGGACAATGGACACATCAGTGTGGACAGAACACACCGTGGAGGCTTCAGTGTAATCTGGACCAGTGGCAAAGTCATATGAGAACATACGTTGTACACCCAAAAGTGTCTGGTGATGAACCAACAGCAGTGTGTCAGCAACAAGCAGTGTGTCAGGGTTTTGGGACAGTAAAATATTAGTAATGGACAATGTGAAAAACTCATGTATTATTATTCCGAGTAACATTACAGTCAGAGATTATCTACCACTTGATGGAAGAGTCGGCTGAGTTGCAGTGCAATGTTACTGATTTCAGTGATGACCAGCCCCCACTTTGGACAAAGTCTTGATTCAGAAAATCAAAGTTCCTACACTGAGCTTGGGCCGAAACTACTCACAACTAGTCATTTCCATCGCTAACACTGAATCACTTCAGGTTTGTACACCTGTGAAACCTTTGAGAGCATGCAAAGTTTTTGGCTGGTGGTGTGTCCCACGTTTGGCCCGCCTGTTGTAGAGCTCTTCTCAGAGGGAGACGAGGTCACTCTCAGATGCAGAGATGTGGGAGAGGATCTGCACCACTTTTGGTTCATCAAGTCAAACCAAACAGGGGGCAGAACCGTTGGTGTAATCTGAATTCCTGAAATGTCAAAACTGAACCTGAGAGGAGTGACCATCACACCTCAATGCAAGCTTGGTTATCTCTAATGCCTCACTGGCACACTCTGGGGAGTATTGGTGTGCAGTTATTCGGCTGGTCAGATGTACCAGTGTGTGTCAACAACCAAAACTGTTCTAATGTACAGAGAGCCCTTTGGGATCCACTCCACCTTCTACAAAGGGAGGTGGTCTCTGCTCAGCGGGCTGCTGGTGGTCCTCTGTGCTGTTGTCGTCGCTGTGACCTGGAGGACCAGGACCAGGAGAGAGGAAGAGACTTAATACACAAATGTTGCTCATCATCAGGTTTATCCCCTTTTTTCAACTCAAGTACTTCATTTGTCATTGTCTTCAATGCATCCATTATATAGTTGATTTTGAAAACATTTGAATTTGAACTTGAAGACAGACAGAGAGAGAGATTAAGGTTCTTTAATTAAACATCTCAGGATCAAAACAAAAACCCACATGAACTCAGAGTGTGTGATGTTATTATTTTTTTGCAAAATGAATTAACAATGTGTAAAGTACATGATAGTCTAAATAAAAAGAGTTAGTGGCAATAAAGGAAAAAGGTTTGACAATGTAATGTAATATAATATTGATTAAATGAACATAAATAACCCAACAACTATAATAATGATAGAAAATAAGAATACTGAGAAAAAAAACATTGTGAAAGTTTGAAGTCAGATTTGATGGTGCACAGTGGAGGCATGGCACACATTTCACTTCAAAATCTGTTTAAGATGTTTGTAAATTTAATTTCTTTATTTTTCATCATTCATTTCTTGTCTTTGTGGTGACAGATACAATGTCATTATAGGGATCACTGCTTTGGGCCGCAGCCTGACCAATAAGAAGGGGCTGGTCTGTGATGTAATATTGTTTTTAAATTTTTTAACATTTCACAAATTCAGCTGAACAATTGCTTTCATATCAAGTGTTTTGATCAATTTCTTCTCATTTTAAATCTTTTTTATTGTACCTGTTTTAATTTTAAAGCAGCTCAATGGAACTTTTTTTTTTGGTTGTCTCATTTTGGCGGTCCCTGTGGTCAAAGGAGACAGTTAGCAGAAGAAGCAATTTTAATTCAGACAGAGCAAACCCCAGAAAAGTTGAGTCTGATGTTGATGAAAAAAATCTGACCTGGTGGCAGCATTAAGAATAACCATTAAAAAAATATTAAATAAATATAAAAAAATATATAAAATATAAATATAAATAAATATAAATGTTCTCTCTGTTGGTCATGTTTGCTTGATGTAGGTCATAAAGACAAGACGCATCAGTATTAAATTGAGACTGTTTCATAACCAGTTAAAAACTCCACAGAGCTGCTTTAAATCTCATGATTATGTGATTCTTATATATATGTGAAGGAATTGAATTGCCTTTTATTCATATATAATAGTTGTATTTTACACTGTTGTGAGGGCTGTATAATTGTTGCTGTTGGTCTATGTCAGCTAATGCTTACCTGTCTGCATAATAAAGGTGCTAAAGATAAAAGATAAGACTGTGGTTACCAGTTTTTACTGATTTGATATAATTTGATATAAAACAAAAATAAAACAAAACCAGGCCTGACTACCCCCCTAACTCTGAAAAGCAAATCCAAACAAAAGGGCTAACTAGTTTCTCTAAAAAAAAGTGATTTAACCAAAACCAATACAGGGGGTGGCACCAACCGCTAACCTGGTGTGTCTAACAAAGGAAACTAACCGTGTGAAATAGTGTATAGGGTACCCCAACTCACCTACTGATCTCAACCTCCCTCCACATACCTCTTTTTAACAAACATTAAATCAAAGTTCTCTGTCTTAGCATGCAGGCAGCAAGGAGAAAAGAAAAAAGAAATACTCTATGAGCCTGGTCCTTTTATTTTAGGGTGCTGGAAGAAGGCAGCCAGTCGCAGGTGATCTCTAATCACTTAGGCGGCACCTAGAGAGCTAACAAGGGAGGAGAGAAAAACCAGGAGGAGAGAGAAGGAAAACCAGGAGAGAGAACACAAACAAACACTCCAGCCTGACATGTAACAGTATTTATATCAACATTGAGCAATAGTACTTTATAAATATACTCAATGCACCGGATGATGAAAGGTTTGCAGGTAATGCAAAATATAGTCCTCAAAAAGGAATCACATGACTCTTAATTTCTGTATTTATTAAAAAAAAGAAAAAGAAAATAAATAAAAAACATACTAAACATAAATGAGAACATAGGTAAAACAAAAACTGATAAGTAATAGACTGATATTTTCCTCTATAACTATTAATAGGTCCATGCCTGGTCTTACTGATTAATTGGCTGTGAGTGTGTGCACGGCTGAGTTTAATAATGACACACACTCGCACAAACAAAGTCAGTTTAAAAACCTGCTTTTATTTTGACAGGCTGTTTTGTTTTAAATAATATCACACATAATGTTTTATCAGCTTCACATACTGCTGGCTGACATTTAAAATTATATTCTGGGCTTGAGTTAGGTCTTGTTAAAGGCATGTTCAGTGTCGCCTCTTTTCTCACACAAATACACACTCATATCACTCCTGCTATTTCCCGACCAATGTGGTTGAGTGCTCAGGTAATACTCTCTCTGGTTTCTGTATTTCATCACTGGAATAGAAACAGCTTTAGTTTTCTCTTTACATGATTTTTTTTCTATTTGTGTTGCTTCAGTCCACATTCACAGCATGATAATAAACTATTCTCTTTGATATAATCTCTACATTTTGCAAATGTTCCTTTAAGTGTCCATTGTGTGAGTTTGACCGGCAGAAAACAAGAAGCTCTAAGAGTATGGAAAAAAAACCTTTATATATTAAAACTACAAAATTATTCTTCATCAGTAGGAAAATGACAGCAGCTGTGTTTGTGCTCATGATGTGTGTGTGTGTGTTTATGAAGTGGTGTTTGACATCTGTAATTGACAGTAGCGCCATCTGGTGGTTAAAAAGCTGTTGTTTGGAGTCTGGAGGTGAACTCTTGATCACTTCCTGTAGCTCAGCTGTCATCAGTTTATTAGGTACAGCTGTATAATCCAGTGCAACACAATAGAAGAGATCGTTTTTACATTTTAAAAAGATCTTTAGCAGCATTTTATGACTTTATTAGATAGTTGACAGTGGAAAACTGGATGACTCAATGAACGACCAATTATTTTAAACTTGGTCCATGACTATTGGGATTGTTTTCAATCCTTTTAGATCACCAACAGCTACAAATAAAAACAGGTGAGTTTTGAAACAATTTCCCCCTATGAAGAAACTCATACACAATAAAATTGGATCTTAAAATGAACACATTATCAATTTACAGCCAAAAAAATCAGTACCTTTTTTCTTAGAGTTTTAAAGACACATCAGGTTAAAAAAATCTTTAAGAATTTGACCTGCTAATATTTACTTAATTTATTTATACCTGCTAATATGCAGAAAAGTTTCAGTATATTTTTGATTAAACAAAATCTTCAATATATGTCAACAAACAGCTAAATGTGGAAGTTTGATCTCTACTAGTGTACCTGCAGGCACCACTGATAGAACTGGATTAATACACACACAAACACACACACGCACACACACACACACAGCTTTGAGTTTGATTGCCTTCATGGAAGATGGCTGCTCACACCTGCTCATTTTTGCCCAGTGTGTGTTCGTAAATTGGGGAGTGTGTGTTGAGGCTATACCATCCTCTGAGTGTGAATGGTTGTCTGTCATCTGTGTTAGCCCTGCGATTGACTGGCGTCCAATCCAGGGTGTACCCTGCCTCGCGCCCAAAGATAGCTGGGACAGGCTCCAGCACCCCGTGACCCTGTGTTCTCAGGATAAAGTAGGTTAGGAAAATGGATGGATGGTATATGAGCACTGTTGGGTAAACCCTGAAAACTTCACTAGGGCATTATCTTGGCCCTGTTTTAGCTGAATGAATTAAATTGAATTTTTCTGGGGTCCAGGTTTTGTGTCCAAACAAACATTTTGAACCCCACACTGTGACTATGCTAACAACTTGTGAACACCACAACATCATTAAGATATATATACACATACACACACAGTCATGTATCCACAACCATAGAGAACATTATGTTGACTTAGATTAATTTCCTGGAGCTTTACCCTAACCCTTACATTTACATCACTTTACTTGAACCTTAAACCAGGTGTTGAATGGTTCGTGTTCTGGGTACTTGTCCCCACAGGGGAGGCGAGTCCTCACAGTGTCACTGTAAACAGATTATTATCCCCACAACAAGAGTAACACAAGTCCTCACTCAGGCAAACTCAAGCAGATTTCCTGTGAATGGAAATGAGAGGAGACACAGTCACAAAGTGATTCTGGTACATAAGAATATTAATACAACATGTTTATAATTTCAATATCAGAGTCCTTGAGGCAGTTTTCTTCCTGTGGACTGTAGAGGAGAGAAATGTTAGACTGAACTCAGCACTTTGATTCAAATGTGGAGAAAAAGTTGTGACTGGCTGAATAATTCACATGAAACCTGCAATAACTCAAGAAAACAAGCTGAGCAGGTGGAGAGCTGCTTTATTATAATGTATACTGTGTGTGTGTGTGTGTGTGTGTGTGTGTGTGTGTGTGTGTGTGTGCAACAATCAGAGTCACTGTTCAGGATCCAGCTGTCTGTCTATGGAGAGTGACCCTGAGCTTCATTAATGAACGTGGACCATCACACACAAAGTGAGTGACCTTTTTTTACCTCTGTTTTTTCGTTGTTTTTTTTTTACTGTAAACTGACCTGATGGAGACAAAATGTTCTGCTAAAATATTTATATTCATGAACTATTAGTGCAGATACTGTTTCAAACTAAAATCGATCACAGTAATGTCTCCTCCTTTCCATTCATCTTGTCATGTCATGATGCTCTATGTTTTATGTTTGAACACTTCCTATTTTATTTTGTTGTACTTTTCATTTCCTCTCATTTCTCCACTTCCTCAAAGCCAAACTTACATATGAGGAAAAGGGATAAATAAACATTGCACAGTAATGAAAGTCAAATTAGAATTACAACACCTCCCTCCAAAAGGGAGTCAGACTGCTGACCCAGCACACAATAACTCTGATTAGAATCAGGTTAAGTACAAGTACCACAAAATTATACTTAACTAAATGTACTTTTCAACACTTTTGTTCTGATACTGTCAACAAACTGACAGTAAAGACAAGTCATCTTAAAATGATTTCAGACATTTTAAATCCTGCCTGACTAACTTCTGTATTCTAACACAAAGTGATGTTACGCAACATGATTTCTGATCAAATAATCAGGAAATGTAAATGTGTGTTATATCTGTGGTATCACATGAGTGTGGCCTGCGAAGCGAATCAACAGCACCCGCAACCATGATAAAGAGAAATGCTCTTTATCGGTCTTTTTTCCATTTTGATCTGTAGCTCTGCCATTTCTCCTCTACTCATGTGTGACAAAGACTATCACACATTCACACACATAATGTTTCTGTCAGACTCACATACTGTTGGCTGACATTTAAAATTATATTCAGGGCCACATTCAAAACATTCACAGCTTCAACGGTCCAACTAAATGATGCTGTTAATCAATTTAATATCACCAGTGCACCAAGTGGTAAGACAGGTGTGTTCAGAGGGGTCTTACTTAATGTTCACATTTCTCAAGTCCATATTAAAACTACACTCACATGCCTGTATATAAATTGAAAGAATGACTGCTGGTCATTGTACTTGTTCCTCCTGTCCACAAAAAATAAAACAGATTAAAGCTGTTTTGTTGTGAGTGATGGAGGATGTAAGAATTCATTGTTGTTTCATTTAAAACTGAACTTCATCTAAAGCTAATAGGAGGCTTTGGAAGATTAAGTCAGACAAACCAAGTGAGTCTTTTTAGTACCAAATTCCCACTCTGTGTTATCGTCTGTCTGTCACAGCTCAGCAAGGAAACACTGTCCATGAAAGTTTCACAATATTATAACTTTAACTATGAATATTAAATTGATTTGACTGTGACTGGTCAGCTCGGCCTGCTTGTGTTTTCTTCTGCAGGTTTCTGATGTTTTTAGATAACACGAAGCAAGTTGAGGATCAGATCAGAACAGCACACACTTCTCAGAAATTGTTTTCCCCATGAATCTCCTGATTATCTGTGTTTGAAGATATGACAGCCTCAGTGGTTTCAGCTCAATTTCCTCTCATTTCCAAGTACATATCAGATTATAATTGTCACTTGATGATGCTTCTCCTCTTCTGAGCAGTTGATCCACATAAATAATTACTGTTTAATATTCACAGTCTGCTCATTTGTCAAGTGTGTTAATAAAAATATGAATTATTTTCAAAGATGAAAGCAGCACAGACAGATAAACTACATGTCACAGTCCTGCCCTGTGCCACTGCTATCTCCTGGTGTTTCTCCCTCCCTGTGCTCCTTCTGATCCCATTTGTCTCTCTTGTTGTGTCCTGTACTTGTTTATTCTCGTTCCCTTTTTGTATTTGTCGGTTTCCAGTCGTTATGCACACTTCCTGTTTTATTTTGTACTCCTGTTTTATTTTGTACCCTCTCCTCACATGTCTGTTATTTCACCTCCACCTCCTGCCCTTGTGTGTTTAACGCACATGTCCCTTTAGATTACTTTCACCTTTCTCCTCACTTGTCTCCACTTCTCCATCACCCACACTATATCTGACTCCTTCCTTTGTTTCCTTGCTCCATAATTACAGTCATACATCACAATTAAGTTAAAAACTGCTGGGAAGCAAGTTTTAATCTTTTTTTTTTTTTTTTTAATCTTTCAATTATTATAGCTGGCTATAATCCCTCAAACACACTGAAGATAGTTATGTGGTTCTGGTTTAAGAAATCCTCAGGATCCCACCAGAGGAGCTGAAATGTGTTGTTGGGGAGAAGGACATCTGGACCATCTTGCTTAGCCTGCTGCCTCCGTGACCTGGCCTTGGAAAAGCAGAAGAAAATGGATGGATGGAAAACTGGAAGAAACTACTGTTATATATGCATGAAAAACAGCTCAAATTCCTTGGCATGTCATGAAAAAAAAGGAATCACATGACCATGAAATTTACTGCAGCTCTTATGGAGTTTTTACTTCCTATGAAACAGTCTCAATTTAATACTGATCAATATTCAGCCGTAAAGTTGATCATCTGTTTCCTCCTAACGGTGAAGTCGTCCAGTTGCAGCATGGAGTGAAGCAGAGGGAACATGTGACCTAACGTTAGGAGAAACACGTCAGTCAGTCATGAAAATGTCTCAACTATTTTTTATTTCATTCATTTAATTTACTGCCACAAAATACCTGAAAAACTACTGACATCAGCATCCTTTCAGCTCTTCATGGTGTTTAGTGCTAATAAGCAAACACACTAAAGAAGACCTGCACAATAAAATGGTGAACATGGTAAAAATGACACCTGTTAAAAATGAGCAGGTTACTGTTGTCACTGTGAACATGCTGCATTAGCATTTAGCTCAACATGACAGCATCCTCACTGTGTATGACAAAAACTTTCACTGATGCATTAAATTAAGCACAGCAGACAAACATGTCAGATGTGTCAGATGTTGCAAGAAAATACTGTGTAGACCTGTCAGCAAATTCAACATCGCTCAGCTCCATCAATGTAGATAAATCCTTCTCCTGTAAATAAATACAAGATAACAGTCTCGGACACATCTAAAAGGGCACTCAGAAATATCTAACTAAAGGACAGAGATTATTTGATACAGCACCCAATGCTTCAGCGTTTCCTGTGATAATGAGATAAAGAAGTCACGTTACTACAAACACGAGAAGCTGCTGACGAAGCTACAGAATTTATGAGGCGAGCAGAGGCGACGTTTGCACGACACTCACAAGGAGACCTCAGAGCAGAATGGCTGCAGTCCAGCTCTCCTTCCTGCTGTTCGCTCTCATCAGCAACATCCATGCAGAAGAACATGAGATTAAAAAGGAAAGCGACTCTTTGACCTTTAACCTCATTGAGGAGGCCGACTTCTGCCTGATCTCCAGATTTGATGATGAGGAGAAACTTGTCCTGTGGAATACCTCAGACCTCTGGACCAAGAACTCCACAGTCCCTGAAGACTTGAAACAACGACTTTCATTTGTCAACAGGGACTTATTTTTCTTCTTTAATGATCCACAACCTGACTCATTCAGACTCTGGACCAGTACCAAGAGGAGTGTTGGACCGAGGGCAAAGTGACGTATGAGAACAACATCAGGATCACTGTTTGTAGTAAAACAATATATAGAGCACAAAGTTATTCATGTGACACTTGGAGGAGAAGTGGACCTGCTATGTGAGGGAGCGGCTGATAATCTGGATATCATGTGGCTTAAAAGTGAGTATAGACATAAGAAAGACACATTAAAAAGGAAATTTTTGGGACAGTACAATATTAGTGAGTGGACAATGTGAAAAACACATCAGTGCTTTACATTTATCCAACTTCAGAACAACAGACAATACCGAGTACACCTGTCTGGTGATGAACCAACAGCAGTGTGTCAGCAGTCACTCTGTATTAATTATTCCGAATACCAAGAGATTATCTACCACTTGAGTGGAAGAGTCGGCTGAGTTGCAGTGCAATGTTACTGATTTCAATGATGACCAGCCCCCACTTTGGACAAAATCTGTAGATTCAAAATCAAATTCCTACAATGTGGTTGGCTGGAACTACTCGCTGTCGTTTCCATCGCTAACACTGAATCACTCAGGTTGGTACAGCTGTGAAACCTTTGAGAGCAGGCAAAACGTTTTTGTCCTAGGTGGTGTGTCCCACGTTTGGCCCGCCTGTTGTAGAGCTCTTCTCAGAGGGAGACGAGGTCACTCTCAGATGCAGAGATGTGGGAGAGGATATGCAACACTTTTGGTTCATCAAGTCAAACCAAACAGGGGGCAGAACCGTTGGTGTAATTTCCTGAAAAGTTCAAAACTGAACCTGAGTGGAGTGACCATCCACCTCAATGCAAGCTTGGTTATCTCTAATGCCTCACTGGCACACTCTGGGGAGTATTGGTGTGCAGTTAGTTCGGTGGTCAGATGACCAGTGTGTGTCAACAACCAAAACTCTTCTAATGTACAGAGAGCCCTTTGGGATCCACTCCACCTTCTACAAAGGGAGGTGGTCTCTGCTCAGCGGGCTGCTGGTGGTCCTCTGTGCTGTTGTCGTCGCTGTGACCTGGAGGACCAGGACCAGGAGAGAGGAAGAGACTTAATACACAAATGTTGCTCATCATCAGGTTTATCCCCTTTTTTCAACTCAAGTACTCATTTGTCATTGTCTTCAATGCATCCATTATATAGTTGATTTTGAAAACATTTGAACTTGAAGACAGACAGAGAGAGAGATTAAGGTTCTTTAATTAACATCTCAGGATCAAAACAAAAACCCACATGAACTCAGAGTGTGTGATGTTATTATTTTTTTCAAAATTAATTAACAATGTGCAAAGTACATGATAGTTTAAGTTAGTCTAAATATGAGGAGGGAGTGGGTGTAAAGAAAAAAGTGTTTAACAATTATGTCATATTGATTAAATGAACATTAAATCCCAACAATTGTAATCAGTAGAAAATAAGAAAACATTTCTTATAGAAAAAAAAAACATTTTAAAGGTTTGAAGTCAGATTTGATGGTGACTGTGAAGCCACGGTGCAGATGTCACTTCAAAATCTGTTTAGGATGATTTGTGTATCTAATTTCTTTATTTGTTTGTTTATTTCTTGTGTTTGTGGCAGATACATGTGATTATAGGGATCACTGCTTTGGGCCGCAGCCTGACCAATAAGAAGGGGCTGGTCTGTGATGTAATATTATTTTTAAACGTTTTTTAGCATTTCACAAATTCATATTAACATTGCTTTAATCTAAGGGGCATTGATAATCTATATTTTAAGTCTTTTTTATTTTAATGTTTTAATTTAAAGCAGCTCAATAAAATTTTTGTTTTTGGTTGTTTCTTGTTGTGTTGATTTTGGCGGTCCCTGTGGTCAAAGGAGGCAGTTAGCAGATGAAGCAACTTCAATTCAGACATAACAAATCCCAGAAAAGTTTAGTCTGATGTTGATGAAAAATCTGACCTTGTGGCAGCATTAAGAATAACTATTAGAAACTCATAGAAATAGAAAATATTCTCTCTATTAGTCATGTTTGCTTGATGTAGGTCATAAAGAGGCATCAGTATTAAATTGAGACTGTTTCATAACCAGTTAAAAACTCCACAGAGCTGCTTTAAATCTCATGATTATGTGATTCTTGTATAATATATGTGAAGGAATCTGAATTGCCTTTTATTCATATATAATAGTTGTATTTTACACTGTTGTGAGGGCTGTATAATTGTTGACTATTGGTCCATATCAGCCAATGCTCAGCTGTCTTTATAATAAAGGATAAAGTTGAAAGATAAAACTTGGTTACCAGTTTTTACTGATTTGATTGTATTTATATCAACAGTGAGCAATAGTACTTTATAAACATACTTAATGCACCGGATGATGAAAAGTTTGCAAATAATGCAAAATATAGTCAGCAAAAAAAAAGAAAGAAAAATGATCTTACTCTTAGTTTATGTATTACTTTCAAATGAATTAAAAAATAAAAACATGAATAACAATACAATATTATTCTGGTTGTTAAACAACACGTTACAGACAGTCTATTACTGTGAGTGAGTATTAATAGGACGCTCCTGGTTTTATTGATTAATTACGTGGATGCCCTCTGGAAAGGTGGTGGGATAGATATGGTATTATTCCCGGTCTGGGCAGCTCCTTCAGTACTCAGGTAATACTCCCTCTGGTTATGTATTTCATCACTGGAATACTATGTACCTTACTTTATTTTATTTTGTTTATTTTATCTCAGGAAACAACTTTAGTTTTCTGTTTCCACAAAAGAAACAAACATTTAGAGATTTTTTATTATTTGTGTTGCGTCAGTCTCCATTTACATCCTCCATTCTGATTGTTTCAGTGTTATAACAAACTATTGTCTCGATATAATCTCTACATTTTTCCTCGAAACAAATGTTTGTGGTTTTTTTCTTGTGAGTTTGTGTGGGTGACCCATAAAAAAGAGCTGTAAGAGTATAAAAGAAAATTATATATTAATACTACAAAATGAATCTTCATCAATTGGAAAATGACAGCAGTTGTGTTTGTGCTCATGATGTGTGTGTGTGTTATTGTTACGTGCCAAGCATGGCCATGTGCTTTGTCCTCTCCCCCCGTGCATGCTCTCTCTTTCTTTCTGTGTTTCTTTCTCTCTCTATCTCTCTATCCTCTCAGGTGTGCCAAGTTTGCTGCCTGGTTGATGGCCAGCTGGGAAATTGGGGACAGGCTGCTCATTGGTCGGTTAAACCAGGAACTGGCCAATCAGCTCACAGGGGCAGTTTTTAAAAGGGAGGACGTTGACATGAGTTTGCTCTCTTTGTTGGTCAACACATGTTTTGTGAAGGGATGAGGGAACGTGGCGGGGAGTTTGGCTGTAGGTGAGTTGGGGTACCCTCTACATTTCACTCACGTAGTAGATTTTGTTTAGAGACACTAGGTTTATGGGTTGATGCCACCCTTGTATTGTTTTTGGAACCTTTTTCTTAGCAAGATAGGAAGGCCTTTGTTTGCTTTTTGGTTTGGTAAAGGACCGATAGTTTAGGCCCAGATTTTGTTATCTTATCTATTTCTTTGTTTTGGCACAACCCCCTTGGCCATCTCCCTCCACTTTGTGAGAATCCTTTTTGTACACTAAGGAGCATTTTTGAGTTTATAAAAATAAAATTATTTCATTTTTGCACCCCAACTACTCTCTCAAGTACTTGGTATCAGGTTATTTCCTTTTATTTTGAAAAGGGATATAACGGTTATGAAGTGGTGATGACATCTTTAAATCACAGTAGCACCATCTGGTGGTTAAAAAAGAGCTGTTGGTGGTCTGCAGGTGAACTCTGGATCACTTTCTGTAGCTCTGCTGTCATCAGTTTATTAGGTACATCTGTACAATCCAGTGCAACACAATACGAGAGGTCCTTTTTACATTTTGAAAAGATCTTTAGGGGCATTTTATGACTTTATTAGATAGTTGACAGTGGAGACTTTGTGGTCCATGGTCAGTGTCTCCAGCTCTGGGCCGCCTGGTGACATTTTGACGTGTCACAGTAGTAAAAGCACAGGTGTGAATAATAAAATGGATGATGGCTGAATTCATCTTACCTGCTCCAGGTCCAGGATCCTGGTGGTGTTCATGCTGGCTCATCGTCACACTGTCATGACTTACTGGGACTCTTGAGCAGAGCTGAGCCATCAGTAACACTCCCCTACAAGGCCTGGATGTATTAGAGTATTAGATTGGTGTATTTCTACTCAAATAAAGGATCTGAGTAGTACTTCTTATAAATCTGCCTGTGAGGAGAAAATGAGTAATGTGTAGAGAAGCTGGTGCTACTTGTATTTTTAATTTAAAGTATATCCATATTTATTGTATATATTTAACTTAACTTATTTTAGTGTTTTCTTTGGGGTAGAGTGTGTGTGTTTACTTAGCCCAAAATTGGGGACATTTTTGAGAATACACACCAGTTGATTGGGGACAGCTTTGCAATTGGGGACAAAATTCACCATCCCCATTTGGTTTTCATTATAATTGTATACTACAAGCTCCAACATGCGTTTCTGTCTCAAAATGGCCGCTGTCCCCCAAAGTGACTTTTTTCAGATATTATGTGAGTGTTACTGTAGATATATGAATAAAATATTGTCTGTCTGAGCTGAAGTCTCCCATATTGTATTTTAATTTCTGATAATATACTGTAAATTACATGAGGCCTTTGTAGGACCTATAGGTGAAAGAACTGTTTCGAGGAAAGTCTTTGTCCGGGATGTCCGGGGACAACTGCTCTGAACGCTACATGGCCTCAGAGGAAGAACGCAATGAGATTGAAAGACAGCGTACTTTTGCATCAGTGTGTGCTTCTTGATCAACAGCTAGCACGGTTGGATAATGTGAGTATAATATAGGTTTATACAGGTGGAGTTATGTCACAATACTTGTTTTTACATTTTTTTTATTAACTTATATATACATTTTAACTTCATATATCTCAATATGACTTTTTAGTTTATTTCTCTCTCATAAAAGAAAAATACAAGTCACTTTTTTGTTCATTAACATATGTAGGAAGTAGCAGTAGTTGAATCCAGGTATACCACTCATTACTTATGCATGGACAAGAGCTTCTTATCGCTTGGCCTGTACGACAAAATAATGAATACATTTGTCACCATCAATGTCACACATTTAAAAATAGATGCAGTTCTAATAAATCAAATCTGCAGTTCAACATCAGAATCTTGCTTTGTTACTTACCTCTCCCCCACAGCTTTTTTCCACCTGATAAAGTGGATTAGGTTTGAAGTGGAGAAACTCAATTATATACATAGTTTTAATGAATGCCATTCATATAAATTATGTTCCTTTTATTTACTTCTCAATTGGGGTATCTGAAATATAACTTTATTTTTGGGGTGTTTGTGTGTATTTGTTTCAGTTACCAGGTGTCTGCTCCTCCACCATCTACTAGCAAATTCTCAGAAATGAGAACTTCCCAGAATCATGCAGTGACCCATGAGTGTAACCCAAAACTGAAGTCAGGAAAAAGACGGTGATCTTCTTCTCTAATCATACTCAATTTAAGAAAAATTGAAAAAAATCTATTGCCCTCATCTATGAAGGGAGCATATGCACCAATCTGATTGTGCTCAGTTCAAATGGCATACAAAAAAGAAAATCACCTTGCATTTCTTGAAAGTGATTCTCCCTTTATAACATGATTCTTGATTCTCCTTTGCACGAGAACATTTATTTTCATTTTGTTTGAACTTTAATGTTTCACTGCTTGAATCATGCTGATATTCCTGCAATAGCATGTGGACGTGTGACGCTGTGTTACAGAGCCACCTGTTGGAGTTCACAAGGCTTTTCCATCCTTCCCTTAAGACTACTATTAGGAAAAATAATCTCTATGATGATGGCTTCATTTGCATGTTTTACAGTATTATTACAAAAAGCTGCATTTATTCTTTTCTTTACAGAACCAGCAGAAAAACGCAGCAGACGCAAATGGGAAGCAGGAAGTTTGTTCGGTGGAGAAACACCTGATGAAATTCATCAGAACATTCTCAGTTCCTGCCAGGCAAGACTGCATGCTTTGTCTGCAAAATGAAACGGAGACACTGAAGGAACGAACATGGACTGATGTTAAAAAAATAAACTACGTGAGAAACAGAATCACTGCACTGAAGAGGCAGACAAGCACTTAAATACTTATCGGTCTTCAAATGGACCATGTCATTAAAGGTGCAGTTGGCAGCATTGAGCAGAGTGTCTCTGCCTGAACATTTGAAGCAGCGCAGCTTTAAAGCCCCTCCCCCTTCCTCTGCGCAGGCGAGACAGTAAATTAACTGCTTATTTACGTGTCTTTGCACATTGTGTGACATTTCTGCCCGTATATGTTGTTACGGTGAGTTTAGAGACTGAGACCATGACGGCGACTTCAGCAGCTCCGGAGGGGGGAGACGACGACGATGGCGCCGAGCAGAGGAGAGAGGAGGCCGCGACGTCTGACAGAAGGCCGGCAGAGAGAGAGAGTCCGCTGGGCCAAACACCGGAGGAGCTCGGTGCTGAGGACGTCTGAAAACAGTCTGACTGCTGTGCATCCATTTATTATACAGCTTCAAAATGTGTATTTTAACATTCAAGTAACGTAATTTATTATCCAATAGTGTGATTTGTGTCTAAATGCATTAATGTTAAAACAAATACCACTTTCCTGTTATACTGTAATTACTGAAATATCTTTGGACCAATTTAAGACACCATTTGGAACAATTCAAACCACAGCGTCAACACTAGACATGAATGTATTAAATGTTTTATGACTTATTAAAAATTAATAACACTTCAGAAATATGAAGAAGATTTATTTTGCATAGGAATGACAGAAAAGGTAAGTTACTGCAGATTAAAAATGGCTTCAACATTATTTATGGTCAACATAAACTTTGATTAGTGATGAAAACAGGATTCTTGATTCTTCAAAGTGCAATAACAAGCCTCTGTCAGACCTGAGGAGAGAATAAAGAAATGAATATGTGATCAGTTTCATTTATGAATGAAGACAATTTGTTTTAAAATAATCCAAATTAAAATCCCTCAATATAATAAAAGTAACAAAGACTATTGAAATTGAAATTATACATGAAAAATAAACACTTATTTACTTGTCTGTTCAACGAAACGCTGACCTGGATTCAACCACATCATAGATGTAACTCCCGTTCAGTCAATTACGACGCAGGTTGTTCAGATCACAGGCATTTATTCTCGAGCGATGTCGAGGCAATGTCGTAAGAACTGGATAAATACAAACACAAATTAGCGACATGTAACACAGTGTAAGCCACAAACATAATATAAACAATAGAAACACAAACATATCTCACTGGCCTTCTTAACCAAACGGAGTTAAAAAATGTAATTCTTCTTCTTACTTCTGCTTGTTACTCTGTCCCGACCGGTGCTCTAACTTAGGCATGGTAAAATTAATAAATAAAAATATCTTCTTCATACATGGACTAAACCAATGAACTCAGTATAGTATAGCTACAGCTTATTACGACTCATGTATAATTCCATAATATGATTGATGATGTTCATCTGTACATGTGGCATCTCTTGCTGTACCACATGCATGGGACTCGAGGGCAATCTGTATGAGAATAACATCAGGATCACTGTTTGCAGTACAATAGGTCACGTCATCTGTCCGTCCCAGGGAGAGGGATCCCTCATCTGTGGCTCTTCCTCAGGTTTCTTCTTTTAAGAAAGACCCATAAAGGGTTTTTTGAAGTTTTTCCTGACTTCATGTATCCGGTTTGAGGGTCTAAGGGACAGAGGGTGGTGATGTCACCAAACTGTGTCAGCACTCTGTATTATTAACAGAATTGTAAAGCCTGCCGAGTCAAACTGATTGTGAGGCAAACATGTTTGTGATGTTTGGATTTTGGGCTCTAAATAAATAAATTTGAATTTTGAATTTGAAAAAATAGCGTGTGTTAAAAACAAAAAAAAAAACCTTTTTTCAACATTTTTGTTATTGAATGCATTATATAGAATTTTGAAATCATTTGAATTTGAACTTGAAGACCGGCGAAGAGAGCAAGGTTCTTTAATTAACATCTTGGATCAACAAAACTGCCCGGCGAACATTGGTTCAGCTTTTTAAATAATATATAGTTTCCTTTTTTAACATTTTTATGCTTTTATTATATCAATATGAAATAAAGGAAAAGGTTTGACAAAAATATTTTCCTTATTTAAAACCTAAATTATTCATGTTTTTAACTCCAAAATAAATGAATTATTAATTTAAATTAACTTAAATGTATTACTGACTGTGATGTCAGCTACAATAGAGGTTTAAGATGTTTGTATCTAATTTCTTTATGTGAATCTTAGCTAGCCTCATGATTCGTTTCAATTCACCTGCTTAAAATGAAACTGAAACTAAACAAACATTTGTCAGCTGGCAGGTTTTATCATCAGCAGGTTTACACACATTTGAAGAAGCAGCGGTGATTTATTCTGAATTATTTTAATATTTCACATCCTGAAATCAGCTGCCACATTACTGATTGTTGTGAATTTGCACTGCTGATCAACAAACAAGCAGAAATAAATGTTTGACATGAAAAGTAATCTACATACAGTAATATCTGTTCGGTAAATCAATGAGCACACGTGTTTCAGAGTTCAGATGTTTGATCAGAGAAACTAATAAACTGAATAATATTAACTAAGCAGTGAACTTCTGAGAACATTTGAGAACATTTAGCTGTGAGAGCACAGACACACATCGAGATCAGGACCAACATCAAACCGATAATGACTGTCTGGACACTTCACAAAGAGTTTTTTAACAACTTTCAGATAAAACAAAGCTAATGTTAGCACTTAGCATTAGCCTGGGGAAGCTAACGTTAGCTCATCTTCAACAGCAGATTCACCGCGGACTGTTTCTGTAAGTCACGTCTTATTTTGTGGTTAGTTTTTTACAGGAATTCAAACATAAATCAAACAGAGATAATTACCTGTCAGCAGAAATGTGTGTGCAGTTTAAATGTGAATTTTAGAAAGTAAAGGTAATAATGTTATAAGGACATGTGAAACTCAGTCAGGCTAATTAATTTGAATTATTCATTTAGCAACCATTTAATTCAGTAAAAAATTTCTACAAAAAATCTATAAAGAGTTACAGAACAACAGTGAACTGTAGATAACACTGTAATTTTAAATTACAATATTTCCATCGTTTTTATTCAAAACAAACAATGGCAAATTAGGTTATAGGAAATACAAAATAGAAAATAAACAAATGCAATTTAATACACTAAACTACAAGTCAGTTCAATTAACAACAACAAAAAGGTTAAAGTAAAGTGCTCCAAGAACTGATTAAACTGAATAGGAAAGAAATAGAAAATAGGAAATAAATACAGTTTACTTCAAGAAACTGAGCGTGAACTGCTGCTTTATGGCCGGGGTCGCCCTTCGTGGCATCGTAGAAACTTTTTTGCCGCTAGTTGCAAAAAATACACCAGCTTCTTCGAGCACAACACACAGAAACAAGTACCTGGCTCTCTTAGTTTCTGGCACCAGCTCCCAAAAGGCTGGCCGTCTCCACCCCTTTCTTCTATCCATGCCCAGCGCCATTTGTTTTTAAGGGCCAATGTTGTCAATTAGGACGTCTTCCCCTGGCTTCATGAATTTACTCTCCATTTTTTGATCTGATTTCGGTGAAACAACCGTCGGCTTGGATGCTGCATTCAAAACCGTAGTTCACGCTACGGGTTAACTCGGCGAAGAAAAACAAAGTGTGGCATATTGTCACTATTTGCTGAACGCTGAAAACATTTGCAGCAGCAATTTATGCTTATTTTCGAAGATGAATATATGTGTAATTTCCGACTTTAACGCTGTTCATTGTTCAATTCATTTTCTACAATTCAGAGCCCGTTTTTTTCTGAATCATAGTCAAACGCCGGAGATCCGGCACTGGTGCGGGAATACTTTAAGCCCTGTGCTCCTCATTGAGTAAAGAAACAAACTCGTGACCCCGCAGTGACCCGGAAGACCCACTCATTGGAAGAGTTTGAGCGTCACCACGCAGAGCTCCTACGCCCGTTCCGGAGAGCTGTTCCTGCACGAACTGCGACACTCCTCCTGCTCTGATTGGTTGTTCACGAACTGTCAGACACTCCTCCTGCTCTGATTGGTTGTTCACAAACTGTTTGATTGAGTTGGTTTGACCCGGGCACGGTGGATTTTAGCAAATGGCTTTAATGGCATCTAAAAGGTAAGCTAAACAATGTTCAGTTTAGCATCAAGAAATTAAGTTGTGAAATGTTAAAAGTAGGCAGAAAAAAGATTTAAATGTAATTAAGATATGTTTAAAATAATTAAGAAGTTTAAAAAAATATTAAGATATATTTTATCCATATACATTCAATTTAGCCTCATTTCTACCGATTTCTTTTTTATGTACTAAACATAAGAACATAAAAAAAAAAAAAAGAGAGAGAGATGTTGAAAGGCAATTGTTTAAAACTGGTAAACTGGTAGAAACAGTTGTGGAAGTTAACCCTCTGGCGCATAGTGGCCACTGTAGTGGACAGCTATTCAAAGGTAATTTTCTTCTAAATGAAATGGTTTCTATGGTGAAACTGCATATCAGCCACTCAAGTGCTCTCTACTGCACCACTCCTTTGAGGTTTATTCAGTAGTCAGCAGTCGTAACTGCAAGTGAATTTCCTTTGAATCCAAGATGGCCGACAGACAGCCAAACTTGTTGACACTGTTGGAATATCCTGTCAGTCCTTCTATTCCAGAAGAACCTAAGAGGTAAAAAAAAATATGATGATATACAGTAACATCTAAGTAATAATATAATTATAATATTTTTGAAAATTATATTTCAAATAAGTAGTAAATTACGATTAACTATGTGTCCACTGAAGTGGACATCATGCATCATCAAGTATATTTCTGACTCAAGTCATGTAATTGTTTCTCCTTTTCTTGTGACTGTTTTGGTGTATTTTTGGTATATTTAGGTTATTATATATTATTATTATTATTTATTATTATTAATATTATTTCATGGGCTTGATGAACTGACATGCAGAGCATTTTGTGTTCAGAGATGCAGAGACTAATATGTTTGTTCTTGTTGCTGAAAACATATTAATTCTAGTATAATGACATGGTAATAAAGTCCTGCATCCACAAGAAGGAACTCAAAATAACATTCTCCTTGTTGGAGATACTTCACAGTTGTGAGCGACATTTGTTTTCCTATTCAGGGTTACACCAATACAATGGTACAATGTGTGAAAATATGTTAAAATGTTTTTCAAAGCATAAAAAGAAATACTTGTTCATGGATTTACAATAAAACACAATTTAATGAAATTTTACATCAAGTTCATACTGTTTTATGTTGAGTGCTCAGGCGCATGTAGTCCACTGGAGTGGACATGTGTGTAACTCTCTGAAAAAAATCACATTTTTGAAAAAAAAATTTTTGAAAAAAAAAGTGAACATTTGCTTTTTTATGCCCTAATAAGAATAAAAATACTAAAGAAAAAAAAATTAACTCAGGCTTTCATAATTCATGCATCAGAGGGTTAAGTATTGTCCTCAGCCTCAATATCAAAAGATCTGTGTGTTTGTACACTGGTACAAGTTTCAGAGCTGGACAGTCTCTCAGAGTTTTGAATTCATTTTGTAAGTGCCCTTTTTGTTAATTAAAGATCAGTGAGGCTGCGAACAAATGCCGTTCTCTTCAAACCTTATTTCCTGTGTTTTGTACTTCTCATTGGTTCTAACATTTACTTCTCATAATTTCAACCGTCCTCACATGTTTTGTGTTGATTGAGTGAATATTAACATAATGTCAGGAAGCTCTGCCCCTCAATTCAAATGACTCCCCTGAGACATATCTCCAGGTATCTCTGTGTAGTGGCCATTTGTCGATAACAAATCAACAAATCAAACTCTTCAAATCATAAAAGAAATCAAAAGACCAGTGCTGCACCATAGATATGTGGTGTGCTCAAAACAAATAACAAAACAATAAACACAAATAATAAACAAGAAAACAACATAAATAATAAACAGAATACTAGCAAACATTTAATCATATTGAATTCAAATAAATGAATAAGAAAGTCCAAATAATAACTAAACAATACCAAATACTAATAATAAATAAATAGCTCCAACACCGTGGCTTGCAAAAAATAAGACCCCAAAGATTACGTCTATCAGAGTGAATGTGTGTGTGTGTGTTTTTCCTAGATTCAAGATAAGGGCTCACACCAGAGACTATTTCACTTTAACATTAAGCCTCCTTGTGAAAGAAAACTGGTCTGCAGTCACCATGAACGAACCACAAGCAAGTCCTGGATCTGAAGACACGAACAGAGTCAAACATCCTGGTTGGTCAGCCCGCTCTGCTCACAGCGAGAGTCTGAACGAGTGCAGTAGAGGTAAAAGTAACAAGAGAGGCAAATAATCAGGTTAAGTACCACAAAATTATACTTAACTAAATGTACTTTTCAACACTTTTGTTCTGATACTGTCAACAAACTGACAGTAAAGACAAGTCATCTTAAAATGATTTCAGACATTTTAAATCCTGCCTGACTAACTTCTGTATTCTAACACAAAGTGATGTTACGCAACATGATTTCTGATCAAATAATCAGGAAATGTAAATGTGTGTTATATCTGTGGTATCACATGAGTGTGGCCTGCAAGCGAATCAACAGCACCCGCAACCATGATAAAGAGAAATGTTCTTTATCGGTCTTTTTTCCATTTTGATCTGTAGCTCTGCCATTTCTCCTCTACTCGTGTGTGACAAAGACTATCACACATTCACACACATAATGTTTCTGTCAGACTCACATACTGTTGGCTGACATTTAAAATTATATTCAGGGCCACATTCAAAACATTCACAGCTTAAGGTCCAACTAAATGATGCTGTTAATCAATTTAATATCACCAGTGCACCAAGTGGTAAGACAGGTGTGTTCAGAGGGGTCTTACTTAATGTTCACATTTCTCAAGTCCATATTAAAACTAACACTCACATGCCTGTATATAAATTGAAAGGATGACTGCTGGTCATTGTACTTGTTCCTCCTGTCCACAAAAAATAAAACAGATTAAAGCTATTTTGTTGTGAGTGATGGAGGATGTAAGAATTCATTGTTGTTTCATTTAAAACTGAACTTCATCTAAAGCTAATAGGAGGCTTTGGAAGATTAAGTCAGACAAACCAAGTGAGTCTTTTTAGTACCAAATTCCCACTCTGTGTTATCGTCTGTCTGTCACAGCTCAGCAAGGAAACACTGTCCATGAAAGTTTCACAATATTATAACTTTAACTATGAATATTAAATTGATTTGACTGTGACTGGTCAGCTCGGCCTGCTTGTGTTTTCTTCTGCAGGTTTCTGATGTTTTTAGATAACACGAAGCAAGTTGAGGATCAGATCAGAACAGCACACACTTCTCAGAAATTGTTTTCCATGAATCTCCTGATTATCTGTGTTTGAAGATATGACAGCCTCAGTGGTTTCAGCTCAATTTCCTCTCATTTCCAAGTACATATCAGATTATAATTGTCACTCGATGATGCTTCTCCTTTCTGAGCAGTTGATCCACATAAATAATTACTGTTTAATATTCACAGTCTGCTCATTTGTCAAGTGTGTTAATAAAAATATGAATTATTTTCAAAGATGAAAGCAGCACAGACAGATAAACTACATGTCACAGTCCTGCCCTGTGCCACTGCTATCTCCTGGTGTTTCTCCCTCCCTGTGCTCCTTCTGATCCCATTTGTCTCTCTTGTTGTGTCCTGTACTTGTTTATTCTCGTTCCCTGTTCTTGTATTTGTCGTTATGCACACTTCGAGTTGTTATTCACACTTCCTGTTTTATTTTGTACTCCTCCCTCTCCTCACATGTCTGTTATTTCACCTCCTGCCCTTGTGTGTTTAACGCCTCTTTTCTGTCCCGTCCTGATTACTTTCACCTTTCTCATCACTTGTCTCCACTTCTCCATCACCCACACTATATCTGACTCCTTCCTTTGTTTCCTTGTCACTTTTTTGTGAGCACAGAAAACTTTCTCTTGAGCACAGGAAAATTTCAGGTGCACACGATGAATATTACACAAAATTTTTTTTTTATTTTGCACATGACCCTGTTAGTGGCTCCATAATTACACTCATAAATCACAATGAAGGGTTTAAAAACTGGGAAGCAAGTTTTAACAGTTATTTTTATTATTTTATTCTAATCTTTAATTATTATAGCTGGCTATAAACCTCTCCAAGACAGACTGTTAGGGGGTTATATATCTCATCTGGTTTAGGAAATCCTCAGGAATCCCACCAGAGGAGCTGAAATGTGTTGTTGGGGAGAAGGACATCTAGGACCATCTTGCTTAGCCTGCTGCCTCCGTGACCTGGCCTTGGAAAAGCAGAAGAAAATGGAATGGATGGAAAAGTGGAAGAAACTACTGTTATATATGCATGAAAAGGCAGCTTCAAATTCCTTTGACATATAATGAAAAAAAAGGAATTCACATGAATCATGAAATTTAAAGCAGCTCTATGGAGTTTTTAGCTAGTCCTATGAAACCAGGTCTCAATTTAATACCGGTGATCAGTATTCAGCCCATAAAACTTGATCATCTGTTTCAGCTCCTAACGGTGAAGTCCTTCTGTCCAGTTTCTTTGCAGCATGGGAGTGAAGCAGAGGGAACATGTGACCTAACGTTAGGAGAAACACGTCAGTCAGTCATGAAAATGTCTCAACTTATTTTTTATTTCATTCATTTAATTTACTGCCACAAAATACCTGAAAAACTACTGACATCAGCATTTTCAGCTCTTCATGGTGTTTAGTGCTAATAAGCAAACACACTAAAGAAGACCTGCACAATAAGAATGGTGAACATGGTAAAAATGACACCTGCTAAAAATGAGCAGGTTACTGTTGTCACTGTGAACATGCTGCATTAGCATTTAGCTCAACATGACAGCATCCTCACTGTGTATGACAAAAACTTTCACTGATGCATTAATTAAGCACAGGAGAACAAACATGTCAGATGTGTCTGGTCAGATGTTGCAACAAAATAATGTGTAGACCTGTCAGCAAATTCAACATCACTCAACTCCATCAATGTAGATAAGTGCTTCTCTTTAAATAAATACAAGATAACATCTTGTACATGTATCTAAAAGCTAAACTTCAAAATATCAGTACAATGGGACAAGGACAGAGATTACTTTGATACAGAGGCCGAATGCTTCAACGTTTCCTGTGATAATGAGATAAAGACAGTCACGTTACTACAAACACGAGAAGCTGCTGACGAGCTACAGAATTTATGAGGCGAGCAGAGGCGACGTTTGCACGACACTCACAAGGAGACCTCAGAGCAGAATGGCTGCAGTCCAGCTCTCCTTCCTGCTGTTCGCTCTCATCAGCAACATCCAAGCAGAAGAACATGAGATTAAAAAGGAAAACGGCTCTTTGACCTTTAACCTCATTGAGGAGGCCGACTTCTGCCTGATCTCCAGATTTGATGATGAAGAGAAACTTGTCCTGTGGAATACCTCAGACCTCTGGACCAAGAACTCCACAGTCCCTGAAGACTTGAAACAACGACTTTCATTTGTCAACGGGACTCATTTTTCTTCTTTAATGATCCACAACCTGACTCATTCAGACTCTGGACCAGTACCAAGAGGAGTGTTGGACCGAGGGCAAAGTGACATATGAGAACAACATCAGGATCACTGTTTGTAGTACAAGATATGAGGACCCAAAGACTTATTATAGTGTGACACTTTGGAAGGAGAAGTGGACCTGATACTGTGTGAGGGAGCGGCTGATAATCTGGATATCATGTGGATTAAAAGTGAGTATAGATATAAGAAAGATGCAGTAAAAGAAGGGTTTTTCGGGACAGTACAATATTAGCAATGGACAATGTGAAAAACACATCAGTGCTTCATTTATCCAACTTCAGAACAACAGACAATACCGTTTGGGTCTGCCAGTACACCTGTCTGGTGATGAACCAACAGCAGTGTGTCAGCAGTCACTCTGTATACTTATTCCTATTACCAGAGATTATCTACCACTTGAGTGGAAGAGTCGGCTGAGTTGCAGTGCAATGTTACTGATTTCAGTGATGACCCAGCCCCTACGTTGGATAAAGGCTGCTTCAGAAAAAAAGTTCTCTACACTGAGATTGGACCGAAACTAACTCGCTGTCATTTCCATCGCTAACACTGAATCACTCAGGTCAATGGTACACCTGTAAAACCTCTGAGAGCAGCAAAACTTTTTGGCTGGTGGTGTGTCCCACATTTGGCCCATAGCTTCTGTTGTAGAGCTCTTCTCAGAGGGAGACGAGGTCACTCTCAGATGCAGAGATGTGGGAGAGGATATGCGACACTTTTGGTTCATCAAGTCAAACCAAACAGGGGGCAGAACCATTGGTGTAATTCCTGGAAAGTCAAAACTGAACCTGAGAGGAGTGACCATCCACCTCAATGCAAGCTTGGTTATCTCTAATGCCTCACTGGCACACTCTGGGGAGTATTGGTGTGCAGTTATGGGGGGAGACGTTCGGGCTGGTCCAGATGTACCTGTGTGTGTTCAACAACCAAAACTGTTCTAATGTACAGAGAGCCCTTTGGGATCCACTCCACCTTCTACAAAGGGAGGTGGTCTCTGCTCAGCGGGCTGCTGGTGGTCCTCTGTGCTGTTGTCGTCGCTGTGACCTGGAGGACCAGGACCAGGAGAGAGGAAGAGACTTAATACACAAATGTTGCTCATCATCAGGTTTATCCAAGGCCTTTTTTCAACTCAAGTACTCATTTGTCATTGTCTTCAATGCATCCATTATATAGTTGATTTTGAAAACATTTGAATTTGAACTTGAAGACAGACAGAGAGAGAGATTAAGGTTCTTTAATTAACATCTCAGATCAAAACAAAAACCCACATGAACTCAGAGTGTGTGATGTTTTTTTTTTTTCAAAATTAATTAACAATGTGCAAAGTATATGATTACGTTTAAGTTAGTCTAAATATGAGGAGGGAGTGGGTGTAAAGAAAAAAGTGTTTAACAATTATGTCATATAATATTGATTAAATGAACATTAAATCCCAACAACAACTGTAACAGTGAGAGAAAATAAGAAAACATTTCTTATAGAAAAAAAAAACATTTTAAAGGTTTGAAGTCAGATTTGATGGTGACTGTGAAGCCACGGTGCAGATATCACTTCAAAATCTGTTTAGGATATTTGTGTATCTAATTTATTTATTTGTTTGTTTATTTCTTGTGTTTGTGGCAGATACATGTGATTATAGGGATCACTGCTTTGGGCCGCAGCCTGACCAATAAGAAGGGGTTGGTCTGTGATGTAATATTATTTTTAAACGTTTTTTAGCACATTTCACAAATTCATATTAACATTGCTTTTAATCTAAGGGTATCAAGCATTGATAATCTATATTTTAAGTCTTTTTTATTATAATGTTTTAATTTAAAGCAGCTCAATGGAGAACTTTTTTTGTTTTTTTCTTGTTGTGTTGATTTTGGCGGTCCCTGTGGTCAAAGGAGGCAGTTAGCAGATGAAGCAACTTGAATTTGGACACAGCAAACCCCAGAAAAGTTTAGTCTGATGTTGATGAAAAATCTGACCTTGTGGCAGCATTAAGAATAACTATTAGAAACTCATAGAAATAGAAAATATTCTCTCTGTTGGTCATGTTTGCTGATGTAGGTCATAAAGAGGCATCAGTATTAAATTGAGACTGTTTCATAACCAGTTAAAAACTCCACAGAGCTGCTTTAAATCTCATGATTATGTGATTCTTGTAAATATATGTGAAGGAATCTGAATTGCCTTTTATTCATATATAATAGTTGTATTTTACACTGTTGTGAGGGCTGTATAATTGTTGACTATTGGTCCATATGTCAGCCAATGCTCAGCTGTCTTTATAATAAAGGATAAAGTTGAAAGATAAAACTTGGTTACCAGTTTTTACTGATTTGATATAATTTGATATAAAACAAAAATAAAACAAAACCAGGCCTGACTACCCCCATAACTCTGAAAAGCAAATCCAAACAAAAGGGCTAACTAGTTTCTCTAAAAAAGTGATTTAACCAAAACCAATACAGGGGGTGGCACCAACCGCTAACCTGGTGTGTCTAACAAAGGAAACTAACCGTGTGAAATAGTGTATAGGGTACCCCAACTCACCTACTGATCTCAACCTCCCTCCACATACCTCTTTTTAACAAACATTAAATCAAAGTTCTCTGTCTTGGCATGCAGGCAGCAAGGAGAAAAGAAAAGAGAGATACTCTGCGAGCCTGGTCCTTTTATTTTAGGGTGCTGGAAGAATGGCAGCCAAGTCGCAGGTGATCTCTAATCACGTTAGGCGGCACCTAGAGAGCTAACAAGGGAGGAGAGAAAAACCAGGAGGAGAGAGAAGGAAACCCAGGAGAGAGAACACAAACTCAAACACTCCAGCCTGACATGTAACAGTATTTATATCAACATTGAGCAATAGTACTTTATAAATACACTCAATGCACCGGATGATGAAAGGTTTGCAGGTAATGCAAAATATAGTCCTCAAAAAGGAATCACATGACTCTTAATTTCTGTATTTGTTAAAAAAAAGAAAAAGAAAATAAATAAAAAACATACTAAACATAAATGAGAACATAGGTAAAACAAAAACTGATTAGTAATAGACTGATATTTTTCCTCTATAACTATTAATAGGTCCATCCTGGTCTTACTGATTAATTGGCTGTGAGTGTGTGCACGGCTGAGTTTAATAATGACACACACTCGCACAAACAAAGGCAGTTTAAAAACCTGCTTTTATTTTGACAGGCTTTTTTGTTTTAAATAATATCTCACATAATGTTTCTGTCAGACTCACATACTGTTGGCTGACATTTAAAATTATATTCAGGGCCACATTCAAAACATTCACAGCTTCACGTCCAACTAAATGATGCTGTTAATCAATTTAATATCACCAGTGCACCAAGTGGTAAGACAGGTGTGTTCAGAGGGGTCTTACTTAATGTTCACATTTCTCAAGTCCATATTAAAACTACACTCACATGCCTGTATATAAATTGAAAGAATGACTGCTGGTCATTGTACTTGTTCCTCCTGTCCACAAAAAATAAAACAGATTAAAGCTATTTTGTTGTGAGTGATGGAGGATGTAAGAATTCATTGTTGTTTCATTTAAAACTGAACTTCATCTAAAGCTAAAGGAGGCTTTGGAAGATTAAGTCAGACAAACCAAGTGAGTCTTTTTAGTACCAAATTCCCCTCTGTGTTATCGTCTCTCTGTCACAGCTCAGCAAGGAAACACTGTCCATATAAATTATAACTTTAACTATGAATATTAAATTGATTTGACTGTGACTGGTCAGCTCGGCCTGCTTGTCTTTTCTGCAGGTTTCTGATGTTTTTAGATAACATGAAGCAAGTTGAGGATCAGATCAGAACAGCACACA